>DWMZ01001685.1:0-15714 GCA_018249855.1 Eueides tales michaeli
TGACATGTGACATTCAAATGTCAGAATATCTTCTTAATCTGTGTACGTTTCCTAGATAATGGCCGATTTATCAAAACAGCGTTCATAGTGTACCACATATACGCTAAAATTTGTGTGACTTTGACGTCACGTGTGACTTGACTAGTGCTTACAGTACGGACGTCCGAATTATTAATACAGCTGACAGACACACAGACAGTTGGCGTGCTCACTAAATCGGACCCCACGTTGGCAATTGAAACGTCGTTTCTACTGTTGCGATAATTCGAAAAACGTCTTTAGAACATGGGTGGATAGAAGCATTTTTAGATTTATACAATGATCAGGACCATTTTATTTTAATTATGAAAATCAATCTATATACATATAACATTCACAAATCCTCAATTAATCCTTATATAATAGGCATGATGACACTTTAATAAATAGATTAACGTGATTTTTAATCAAATAAAAGCTTAAAAAAAATAATATGTTAAGCTCAGATCGTTGCGGTGAGTTGGCTTCGTTTAACTTTGGTAAACTTAAAATTTGTAAAAAAAACTAAATTGTTTGTGTACCGATGACAACTGGTCGTATAGAAAAGTTTAGAAGAAATACAATGGCAAAACTAAAATATTTACAGTGTACTAATAAACCTAACCTATTATATGGGATTTTTTATAATGTTAATCAAAATGAGTTTAATGCTGTATTTACTTCTTAAATAATCCAGGAGTTTCTTATCATTTAATGATTGGGCGACTGTGGGAAATCATAAAAGTAGACAAAGGTTGTACGAACTATATAGTGAAAAAGCCACAGTGAATCATTTATTAATTATGTTAAGGACTATTCGAAATTGTTTAAAAAAAGTATGTTCCATGGCAAAATCTTTACATATTAGAAAAAAAATAGAAAAATCCTCTGACAAAATTAAAATGACATGGAACATAATAAATTGTGAAACTGGAAATACAAAGAAATGCAATTATGATTTTAAATTAAAAATTGGCGATGGTGAAACAAGCTGCGATCAAGAAGTTGCTTGTATTTTTAAATTTTTTTTTGATGATATCAGCAAAAAATTTTTCAAAAATATAGTTTCCACAACCAAAACAGCGTCCACAAATGTAATATAGACTTTAAATTCAATTCAGTCTAGAGACATTGTTAAAACATTCAAGACCATAGATATTAAGAAAACATCAGATGTTTGGGGTATCTCTGTCAAGTTGATTAGTTACATAATAGACGCTGTTGTTCCTCATCTTGCTGATATATTTAATAATTGTATAGAGTATGGTGTGTTTCCTGACCCAATGAAATATAATAAAATCATACCTATATTTAAATCTGATAGTACATCAGATCCTAACAATTTTAGATCTATTTCCGTACTACCTACATTTAGTAAAATTTTTGAAAAAATATCAAATATTATTACATTTTAAGTATAATAAGCTCATGCATAATAAACAGTATGGTTTTACTAAGGGTCGCTCTACTTCCGATGCTGGTATAGCTCTCTTAAAGTGTATTTATGAGGCATGGGAAGGATCGCAGGATGCTCTTGGCATGTTTTGTGATTTGTCCAAGTCATTTGATTGCGTGCAGCACTCGACATTGGTCATGAAGCTACACCATTACAGCACAAGAGAACGTGCACTCGATCTTCTGACTTCTTATCTAACTAATAGGATTCAGAGCCACCTGACGGATACTAACCTGGAATACTTATTGGGCGTGCGCGAGGCGAATGGTTTCTTTGTTGGTGCAGTCCTGTGTAATGAGCGTGCGTGAGGTGCAGTGCTGTTTATTGGTGCAGTGAGAGGTAGTGTAAGGTGAATATCCTGCGTGCGAGCAGTGTTAGAGGAGTATCTAGTGTAAGAAGAGTATAAACACCCACCGCCACTGTGCTCATAGTTTAAAAAACCAACGCATAGTCAGGTTGGGAGCTGTTTGCGGGTTAATTGTCGTGCGCAAGGGTTGAAGAGAGTTGGCGTTGATACTGTGAGTTCGATCCATTTTAAAAATAAAACATTGATGTTGTTTAACTTTGTTTGTAGGAAATTAACGATTGTTTAGTTAAACCTGATTGTGTAACTTGTCTTATTGCTACTTAATTATAGAGAAATATTTTCAGTAAAATAAACTTTTTGATAAACTGCCTGTAATTCATTCTCAATTGTCTCTTTTTTATAAATAACGCTTTTGATTGCTAAAACTATACATATGATAAATGTATATAATGTTTGGTGTGTGTTTTTTATGTGTGTAAGTGTTAGAGAGAGAGAGGGTGAATAAAAATTATGTAGATTTATTTATATTGGTTTAATAAGATTTTAGGAATTGTCCAGTTGAGTTTCTCAATTCAATAACAGCTAGCGGTCTCCCTATATACGACTCCAAGTCAAAATATTGCAAAGAAATTCTCAGTGGGTGTGCTGCTGGTAAATAATTTTCTTACCACGCACACCAACTTATATCCAACAATTTTCTATTCTAATTTAAACATATTCCCTCTTCGAACTTTCTTTTCGAAGACAACCAATAAGTCACAGAGACAAACGCTTAAAGCCGCTGGTAACGATTTAAAAAAAAATCTAAGCTGTTCCATACCTTTACAGTCAAATAAAAATTTATGGTATCTATTATATAGATAATACATCTTTTTATTTTGTATACGAGTAAGTCCATTCAGAAAGTAAACGTGCGCTATAGGAAGATATGTCTTGATAAAGAGTGTATATGTTCAATAATCAGACTTGCGCTAAATTTTACAATGATAGTAATGTCATCTCAAACTCTACTACAAAAACTAGAATGATTGCAATTATAAATAACATTCCAATAATATATAATACATTTATTCTCAAGCATAAAAAAAAATAATAATAAAGCGCTACGTGGAGTTCCGCCACTCAGCACGCAATGCCTCAAATTCGGCGGAAAGTGGTGGAACAGAAGTGGGACGGAGTGTCTTAACACTAGGTTCCCAAGTTCCCTCTGCCTAAAGCTATAAAAATACTCTATTCTCTTCATTATTATGCCAACGATAATTAAGGTGCTGAAAATAGTTAAAAGTCAGGTCAGTCAAGTCAGGTGGTTTTCATAGAGCGCAAAGCTGCAGGCAGCTGCTAGTTGATAATATTTGCAAAAAAGGTCTAAAAACGCATGGAATAAAATCTGCTTATATAATGCACTAGTTCTTAGCATTCTTAAATATGGTAGTGTGGTTGGAAATCCATATTATAGGAAATATATAAAAATCATAGAATCAATTCAAAAGCGATTTCTATGTCATATACGAGTATCATATCGTAATATGCACCTCTTAACAGAATTATAAGAACATTTAAAAGGCAGTGACATGACAGATTTACCGGGCAATCGAATTGTTTTCTAGGCCTGCGTACCAGAGAGTAAAGAAGTAAAGGGGTAGCCGTGTTATTTTCCTTTCGATTGGTAAGTGCAATGATAGAGTACAAGGCGATCTACCCGAAGCTGCTTTGGGTACGCTTCAAGAAGGGGATAACAAGAGTTCTCTTGTAAGCGGCGTATTCGCCGGTATCCTCAGCTCCATTATGCGAACTCAAAGAGTTTTGGGAGAGTGTCAGGGACGTTCTAGGTAGTATTAGAACATATGAAAAACTAATAATATGTGGTGATTTAAACGGATGTGTCGAAACTGCATGTAGCGGTTACGAAAGAGTGCTTGGCAAGTATGGTGAAAAGGGAATGAATGGGGCTAAAAAGCCTATATTGGAAATTCACTTGTACACATGGAAGCGAACGGAAAGAAAAATATGATTGATCTTTTTGGGGATGATTGATGTTTTGGATTTGGGGATATCTTTAGATACACCCTTGAGGATGAGCATGGGAAGAAGCTTTTTAGCTGGTTCAGTGGAAATTAATGTTGATTCTTTAAGTTGATTTAGTGTAACCTGACATTGCGATTCATTTACAAATTAGACCTTTACTTTATTATTAGAAATGACCTTGTCACGGGTAGGAGCGTAGTTCTACTCTCTGAAGAAGATGCTTTTCTTAAATTTAGTTTATTGCCTTTTTCGTATTATCAGACGTTTCTATGAGAGATGTAACAATGGCGGGCTTGTACTGAAATTTTGGGGACTTCTCAACAATTGGGGTTTTATTTGAAGTAACCTGTGCATAGGTTGGGCCGATATTTGCAGTGAATTTAGTTTTTAGTTTTGAAATTATGGATCTCATCCCTTACAGCGGAAATGATATCCTCCTTCAAAACAGAGTTGTCAATAACAAGTGTAGAAGCTGACGTATCGGGAGTTGGATCAAGCCAGGCAGTCAAGTTGGGATTCTAAAAAGATATCAGCGGCTAAATTAATTTCCTCCGCGACTTCTATGATGAATCTTTTTAATTGCGCGTTTAATCGCTGAAAAACCTCAAAAAGTGGTCAAAATAGAGAATTTCGCGGTAAATACGCACGAAACGTGTACAATTTTTATATACAGACGCAGAGCCGACTCGACTCTACGAAACAAGACAAAAAGTAAAAAAATCTATTCACAAAAAATAATTGAATTATAATTAAAATTTATTTTTATATATGAAATTTACAAATTAATTTCTAACTTATTTATAAATATATAATTAATAAAATTACTTGTTTATATTAACGAACAAAAGGTTTAAGACACCATTCCAAAGTTTCATTGGGATTACATAATTTTTACTTTTACTTATACCAACTTTACCAATATTAGAACAATTCGAAACTTGTTGAGTTTCATCGGAACAGTGTGAACAAGGCCTGCAGTCAGACACACAGTTTTTACTAGTGCAAACACTTGTAACGATGAATGAATGGGGAAAAATCCACCGCAAAAACTTGTTGATAGTTAAGCATTCCCAGGTTTATTGCCTCGCGCCACACCGCTGGGCTAACTATAAAAACAGCATTGTACAAAGTTTGATTCTTATTGTTATTTCTTCTGAATTTTAGTGTAAAATCTTCTGGTTTAATTAATTATCTGACTTATCGTAGGATTTTGCTGAGTAACAACTGCGTATAACTCCTCAAGAGGGATGTCTTTAGAGACATCCTTGGGAATGAGCATGGGAAGTATCTTTTAGCTGGTTCAGCGGAAATTAATGTTGATTCTTTAAGTTGATTAAGTGTATCGTGACATTGAGATTCATTTACAAATTCAATCCTTACCTTATTATTAGAAATAGCCTTGACACGGGTAGGGGCGTAGTTCTTCTCTCTGAAGGATATGCTTTTCTTAAATTTAGTTGTTGTATTTTGTGTACCATCAGACAACATGGCGGGCTTGTACTGAGATTTTAGGGACTTTTCAACTTTTTGGGGATTTATTTGAAGTAACTTCTACATAGGTTGGTCCGATATTTGCGGTGAGTTCAGTTTTTAATTCAGTGTTGAAATTATGGATCTCGTCCCATACATCGGAAATTATGTCCTCCTTCATATCGGGTGGTGGATCAATATTGCCAGGCTCAAGATTGGATTCTAAAAAGATATCAGCGGCTAAACTGATTTCCTCTGCGGCTTCTATATGAATGAGGTATTTTGTTGATTGAGGAAACTCTTTTATTTTCATGGATTGAATTAATGATGTGTCTGGCAAGGGTGTCGATAACACTGTGCATAGAGCGGACATCCTTAACTGCGTTAGCTTGGATTGGTAAAGGTTTATGTTGCGATTTATCTGATTTAGCTGATTGAGGTTTCGTTTGAGATGCTTGTGATCGTTGGGGTTCATTTGAAACTTCTTCTAATTCTCTATCTGGGGACATCTCTAATATGAAAGAGGAGAATACTCTCTGAATCTGGGCGCGACGTTTTTTTAAATATTTTTAAATTATATAAAAAGACACTATTATAATGCCCACCAAGTTTCAGAACGATTGAAGAAAATTAATTAAAATAAATGAAAATAGTTTACCTAGCTGAGTGACTTTAGGATGAGATGGGGGGGCGAAAAAATCCGAAACTACTGAACGAATTTCAAAAATTTAGGTGTCAATAGATCGGGCTCGCGAAGGCCTAGTATCTGATATATGTCACATCCGGGTGAGGAAGTTATTGCGCGTTTAATCGCTGAAAAACGCGGTAAATACGCACAAAACTTACATATGTATATATATGCGCGTTAGTAGGTGAAATCGGGTGTAAAGTGCCCGAAATTATATGTAGTACCTAGTCGTACTTTTTGCAATCAGTGGTGTATTTACACCCATTTATGTCAGTTTGAAATGACTAGAGTAAACGTGAAGAAGAAGAAGAAGATATATAGGGTGAGAGGAACTAAAATATTTTTCCTTAAAAATCAAATTTTTCCGTTTAGGCCTACCGAGTCAATTATTAAAATAACTAAAATATTAATATAGAAAGATAAATAAATATATGATTAAATATATAATTACTCTTGTAGACTTTGTTGCGTAACTAGTTTGACTAGGTACTTTGTGTAAAATTAAAAGAAATTAAATTAATTAAATTTAAAATAAAATTAGAATAAGAGCTAAAATTTCAATTACATTTAAAATACTTAAAATTGTATACAATTAAAATTAAAATTAAATTAAATTCAAATTAAAACTAAGTCAAAGTCAATTCGAAAATAAAATACAAATAATTTTGGTTTGTTAATTGTTTGGTAAAGGTACCAAGTATCAATCTAAAACAGTCAGAGGTGTAATAAGCCACTGACAGTCTATATTTATTTATTAAATTTAAAAATACTAAATTTAAAAACGTATAAAAATTTGGACAAAGCAGGATTTGAACCTGCGCCTCTTGAAAACCGTTCAAGCGCTCTGACCACTAAGCCATCCGTCCTCACCAAGCTTCATCGAAATTTTTATACGCTTGTTACAACTTATTTATGTTGTTAGCATCTCTGTAGGGAGATTTTTACAAATTTCCGCTACCCAAAGATAATTAGAATTATCATTTGGCAAGAGAGAATGCTATTATAAAAATTTCGATGAAGCTTGGTGAGGACGGATGGCTTAGTGGTCAGAGCGCTTGAACGGTTTTCAAGAGGCGCAGGTTCAAATCCTGCTTCGTCCAAATTTTTATACGTTTTTAAATTTAGTATTTCTCTTTCCTAAGTGTGGATTAACACTTTAAAAATAGTAACAATATATTTATTTAATTTAATCGGGCAAAGTTTTATGGCAGGTTCGGCATGGACTAGAGTTAATGATTTTAATTGTTGCAGAGTTTCATTACACTGTGTTTCATTTTCATTTGTAGACTCTTCTATCGTGTCCCCCACACGACAATGGCCGGTTTATACAACGGGTTTGGGGACTTCTCAGGGGGCGGGAGAGATTCTTTTGATGCAATCTGCGCGAATCTTTGATTTTTGATTTGCGGGAAGGGGTTTCGGTTGTGCCTTAAGGGCTTTGGGTTTTGTTTTAGATTTGGCTGGTTCTGTTATAAGTTCTCTGTCAGGTGACATTTCTAGCATGAGAGAGTCAAGATCAGGAGAACTGCATCTGCTATCAGCGTGGCAGAGTGGCACGCATCCCAGCCTCCGCATCTGACTGAGACGATGCCATTTTATTGAATTAAGTTGGTAATTGGATGATATTATTAATAGAATTATTGTTTAAAAGCATAAAATTACTTAAATGAATTCAACTATGCACCGTCATTAATAGTCGGTATGAAAAAAATTTTATTTAATAAAAATATATTTTCAGATTTTACAAATTCTACCTAACCAAGAGACTATAGGGTGAGGTGGGCGGTAAGAAAACTCGAAAACTACTGATCAGATTCTAAAAATTTGGTGTTGATAGATCGGGCTCGTGAAGACCTACGATCTGGTATGAGTCACGTCCGGGTGGGGGGTTAATTGCGCGTTTAAACGCCGAAAAACCCAAAAACACTTAAAAATCAGTGTTTCGCGCTAAAATCGCACGAAACGTAAAAATATTACAATACACAGACGTAGAGACAACATGTCCCTACGAAATAAAACAAAAATGAGAAAAATGTATTGACTAAAACTTATTTAAATTAAAATTAAAAATTATTTTTATATACAAAAATTACAAATAAAATTTTAAGTTTTTTATATAAATTTTTTTGTATATAAAAATTGAAATAGATTTTTGTATATAATTTTTTTTTTTATATACAAATATTACAAATAAGTTTTTTTTTTTTTTTAATATATGTAAAACAAAGACGAAATGAAGTTTATTTACTGACAAATAAACGTTTTAAGACACAAATGTAAAATATCAATTGAATAACTTGACTTTTTGGTTGGTTTGAGAAAATTAATTCTCTACGGTCTTTTTTTTTTTTTTATATTGTATTTACGCATCCCTCTGACGTAATCAGAGTCGTTTTAATTCATTTTGTTTAATTTGTTCTGTGATGCAGATTGTATACATTTTAAGTGAGATTTAGTTTTGTCTTAATTTGGTAACATAGTTTCAATATAAACATCAGTAGAATAAATCGACCGTGAATTTCAATAATATACAGTAAAATCGATACATTATTTCTATTTAAATTTCCAATAAATAATATATAAAATGATAAATTACCAATAAGTAATATATATAATGGTAAAATAGTTATTCAGTTTAAATTTTGATAGTAATTATCTGTTTGATAAAATAATAAAATAATTATTCAATTCAAATTCCAATAAATTATGCATATATTCAATAAATGATAAAAGAATAATCTAGTTAAAATTCCAATAAATAGTATATCTATTTTAATAAAATGATAGATAATAATGTAATTAATAATAAATAATATTATAATGATTAGTGATAAATGATGATTTCCCACAGTAATAAATTAAATATTGTAGATTTCTAAGACTCAGGAGGGCTTTTGACTAGACTGACCGGCGGTTATTTGTTATTCTTTATGGCTTTACCTCCTACACGTCTACAATAGCTGATAAATAAATTACGTGTTTTTTGGTTTCGGCCAAAAGTTTTAAAATTTTCTTGACTTATTTTTTGAACCAGTTGCGCTTCGGTTTCAGCCCTTTCTCTGGAGTATACTGGGCATTCACACAGGATGTGACCTATCGTTTCGGCGACGTCCGGCTCACAAACACACGACGGATTTTCCTTGCACTTGAACCGATTCAAGTACTCAGAGAACCCGCCGTGACCAGTCAATATTTGCGCGAGTGTGCTATCTATTTTTAATTTGCCGATGGTTCTGTACGCGCAAGATGCGTCCGGGAAAAACAGCTTAGTTACCGCGGCTGTTTCACCAGACTGGTACCTTCGATTCCATTCGTCAATCGACCTCTGACGGAGAAATCGTTTGACGAATGAGATCGGGCATGCGTCATAGTCTGGCCGCTTTTTAAGCTTTGATGCTAACTTTGCCAGCTCATCTGCGCGCTCGTTTCCCTCCAGCCCTGCGTGTGCTTTCACCCAGAACAATGACACACTTTTGTTCTGGGTGTGACAAGCTCTCAGGTTGTCCCTTATTTTTACAACTAAGGGGTGGAGGGATTTCTGGCCTGTCACTGACTCAAGCGATGATCTTGAGTCAGTGTAAAATCCGAAAGATCCAGCCGGATGTGCCAGCATCATTGTTGTTGCCCTACTTAAGGCGAGCAACTCGGCCTGGTAGACGGAGGAGTGCGAAGCTAACTTAAACTTGAAGGCCCTGGTTTCCATGACGTCGTTCCAAATGGGAAATCGCCGCGCCGACCCCCTCTTCAAGCTTTGCTCAGCCGGGTGCTTGACGCTATAAGGCTCAACACTACGCTCTATCCGTCTGTCTCCGAGCACCACTTCGGGTGTTCCCCTCTTGGTCTCATAGAGGGCGGCTACCTCCTGCACCCTAAGGTAGAGTGGTAGCAATCCGGCAAGTAGTAGGGAGGCATTTAGAGAGACAGTCCGGTGAGCCTTTATGATTTTCTGGACGAACCCCCTTTGTAATGCGTTCAATCGCTTTCGAGCTCCAAGCTTTTTGGATGCCGGTGCCCATGCACACGCGGCGTAAAGTACCATCGGCTCAATTACTGCCATATATATAGTTTTTAGGACTTCTGGCTGGAGACCTCAGCTGGCCTTCGCCGCTATGGTGACTTGCTTGAAGACATTGCTCACCTTTACGCTTAACTTATTCAAGTGTGAATTAAAGGTGAGTTTGTCGTCGATTACGAGTCCGAGAATTTTTATTTCTCTGGAGATTTCAATGCCAATCCCGCCCATGGTCAGGTGCGGGGTATCGTACTTTAACTTGTGGGTCACCACCGTCGCCTGTGTTTTTTGTAGCGCAAACTTCAGTTTGTTATGCATACCCCACTCTTGAACATACGCGAGAGTGGCATTGACCTGCAGAGACATCTCCAGACCCGTTTCGCTATCAAAAGCAAGGACCACGTCGTCGGCGAAAGCTTGGCAGTAGATCTTTTTACGCTCCACCCCTGAAGTAAGGGGTCGAGAAGGAGGTTCCAGAGTGTAGGGCCTTCTATCGAGCCCTGAACACAGCCCTTGGTGATTTTTTTTGCGTATTCTGCCCCGGCGTATCTTACGGCCACCTTTCGGTCCTGAAGATAGCTGTCGATCACTTTCCGCAGATTAATCGGGCAATTTTTTTTTTCTTCGCATCCCTCTGACGTAATCAGAGACTTTGTCAGTCCTCCGTTTAGTTTTGTTAGCAATGCAGTTTTTTATGCAGATTAAAAATTTAAAGTGTGTATCACCGTATAATATAAAACGGTAAGCAGAACAATTCAGTCATTCAATAATCCAATATTTTAATAATTCAATAATTCTAAAATTCTAAAATTCAAAAAATTCAAACATTTAAAATTCCAAAAAGTTGACAATTCATAATTCTATAGTTCAATAATTTAATAATTTAGTAATTCAATAATTCAATAATTCTACTTCAATTTCAGATAGTAAAATTCCAATATAATATTATGGTAAAATAATTAAAAGTTCTGGTATGATTAAATAACTATAGATAAAAATCTTTTATTTATTCCTATTTATGGTTTTTTTGCCGACGCTCATACAAAAGTTCATAAATGGTGCCTTGGTCTCTTTTCTTTTCATTAGTTCTTTCAAGTTTTCGGTTTTTACTTCCATATCCATTTGTGCCTCTGCTTGTGCTCTCTCTGTGGCATAGACGGGACATTCGCATAGGACATGAGTCACGCTTTCTGGGTCACCAGATTCGCAGATGCACGATGGATCTCCTTTGCACTTGAATCTGTACAAGTACTCGGAGAATCCACCGTGGCCAGTCAGTATCTGTGCGAGTACACTGTCTATTTCTAGTTTTTTAATAGTCCCATAAGCGCGAGCCGCATCCGGAAAGAACAGCTTTGTCCCGGTGGCCGTTGTGCCAGATTGGTAGCTACGGTTCCATTCGTTGACCGGTTCTTGGCGAAGCAGTCGCTTAACGAATGAAACCGGACACTGGTCGTAATCCGGCTTTTTCCTGAGCCGGGTTGCCTCTTTGGCTAACTCATCAGCGCGCTCATTTCCCTCCAGCCCTGCGTGTTCTTTCACCCAGAATAGGGTCACTTTTTATTCTGGGCGTGGCAAGCCATCAGGTTGCTCCTAATGTTAGCTACTAGTGGGTGGAGGGATTTGTGGATATACCAATGAATCCTCAATCGAAGTGAGGTAAGTCTGTTAAAATTTTTTTTTTTTTTTTTACTTTTATAAGTCAAAAATTTCAGAGTGAATCTTCAGGTGTCCAAAAGTGTGTAAATAGATTAATTTTGATATTTATAATATTAATTGAGTCAAATTATCTTTTTATATTAATATCAACCTGAAAATAGTTGGTTTGAAAAATTCAATTTGTATTACTCTACGGTTAGGTTAGGTTAGGTTTTTTTTTTTTCGTTATTTTATTCTCGTCCCTCTTACGTAATCAGAGACTTTGGGTATCCGTTTATTTTTAATTGTTTATGTTGAAGATTAAAAAACGTTTTGTGTTTTGTATTATCAATTTTAAATGCATTGTTTATTTTACTCTTTTGTGCCTAATTTTACTTTATGTTTTACATGCCTTTTGGAAGCCTTATTTTATGTGCTATTTTATACCTTATTTATTTTTACTTTGTTTTTTTTCTTTCTGTTTAAAATTATTTATTTATTTATTTATATTTTTGAAGTTGTTTGAGTTGTATATTTTAAATTTAGGTTATTAGCCAGAGTCGACTGCAAAGGAGCGAAATTTGTTGCTTTTTTATTTTACTGTGTTTTAATTCTGTTCAAAACTGATGTATTTTTAAAAATTTAAATTTAAACTATCTGTTGTTGGAGTCGAGTGCAAAAGTCTTTATTTCCCATAAATTGTCTAATGTCTTCTCACTTCCAGTGATTTTTATTATATCTGTTTTCTTCACGAAACCATCAGATAATAACTGCGGTCTGGTAAATGAGTGAGACACTGATCGTCGTTTTGAACACATGGGCCAACTTTGTAGCTCTAAAAACCGAACATCGCTGTGCCGACAGCACCGACCAAAATAAATGTGGGATCCAGCTGTTCATTTTGTTTCCCGGCATTTGATTCCGTCGTTTGCCCTTCGGCCCAACGACGCTCGACTTTAGCATGGCTCCACGACATAAGCGCGCGATATAGGTCTGCGACAAACAGTTAATTTCTGCCAGGTAAGTTCCATTTTTGTTTTTAGTTCTAAATCTGATTTTAATTTTAATTATTTTCTATTATATTTAATTTTGGATTTATTTTTTAGGCTTACCCGAGCAACGACGAATCTTGCGTTAATTGAAGCGAGAGCGGCGCCTATATGCAATGCTGGCTCTTACCAGTGCATCCCATTTTCGACGCACAGGGCATTCTGCATTAAACGCATTGTGGTCGGCTTTTTCCACCTTGGCGTCAGCGCAGTTGCAGCAGGATGGTGATGCCTTGCGGCGGAACCTAATTTCCGTCCGGAACTCCTCGTTGGCAATGCCGTTGAATACAGTCCGATTCTGCTTCTCTAGGGCACTCTGAATGTCGGCGTCTGTGTTGTACGCGAGAACGTCCCAGAGAACCAGAAGCGGGTCCTTATTTTTAACGTCCTCTACGTTTAACCGGTCGCTTGCACTTTTCGGTCTTTCCTTTACCCTATTCCTTTCCTCTTCTGAACTACATCCCATTATTACTTTTTGATCCTTGGCCTTTTTCATCCTTTCCACTTTTGCCCATCCTTCTTTCGCATTTACTACTTTTCTAATTTGTTCAAGAACCAAGAAGTTTTTCGAGGAGACCACAACCGAGTGCAGTGCGGCTGGCTGGGGGCTGGGCCTCTTGGTTTCAACAGCTGCCACGCTCGCGTATGTGGTCTTCTCGAGCGTGTCTTTTTGTTTCTCCAAAGCCAACTTTAGATCCACCATTTTTTCCCCGTTGTTTCTAATTAAGTCCGCATGTTCGTCCAGTTTCCTCATTAAATCCTCTTCCTTCATAGTTTTACATTCCTTACTCTGTCTCCTTTCCTCTGTAATATCTGTGTTGTTATTATTCTTTGCTTCCTCCTCCACTTCCATCACCAACTGGTATAATCGCTCGATCGCACTTGTGACCTCTGCCTATATGTTGGTTCGCAAGTTGCGCGAGTTGCCCAGATTGATTTTGGCTTTGGTCAAGCAGGCCTTGGCTTCGGCCGTTCTATTTTTATAGGTCGTATTCGACCTACTGTCTTCTTGGGGGAAGGGGGTAAATTTTTGTTTTTGAGGACGGAACGGTGCGGTCGTAGGACTTTGGAGTTTCTGAGGGGTAGTCGTCGGGGAGGATGAAATGTCCAGAACAGCTCCTCCTTCGGCGGAGCCTGAGGACTCTCTTGCAGAGTTCCGCCTGTTTCCCTTCGCGGATGTACGGTACCCAAACATACTGATTACTCGAGGGACTCACTCATACGAGGGCCACTCAGATGTCAAATTTAAAAATGAGATTAATTTATTCGCTGGAGAGAAAAATAAAGATGAAAATAAAAATAAAATTATGTTGATATTTTGTGAGAATAATTAAAAGATTTTTTGCACAAAAATCTGATTTTCCTCTCCAAGGCCCACCGTGTCAAATTGTAAAATAATTTTAAAATGTGGGATCCAAAAAAGTGTGTAAATAGATTAATTTTGATATTTATAATATTAATTGAGTCAAATTTTCTTTGTATATTAATATCAACCTGAAAATAGTTGGTTTGAAAATTCAATTTGTATTACCGGTTTTTTTTTTTTTTAAAAAAACCACTCGGGGTGGAGTACTAGCAACCTCCATCGTGGTGAACGGAGACCTTGTTTGCAATTTATGTTTTGTTGACCCCAATTTGTATTTTTGTTGTATTTATATTTATTTCCTATTTCGTTTTTATCTATTAACTATCTATTACTTTTCTATGAATTTATCTCTTTTTATATCTTACTATTTAAGGCTACTTAATTTTTGTATCTCTATTTACTATTTTATTTATATTATACGTTTCTAACACACACTTTACACTTATTATTTCTAATTTTTAGAGTTCTTTGTTTTTTTTTTCATCTCTATGTTTTATTTATTCATTTATTTATTTTTATTCTTTACATTTCTTAAGGATAATTTACATAATATTTATATAGTTTTTCCAGCTCCAGACGCAGATATCTTCACGCAGAATAATTCCGATATCTTATTCTGGATTGAAATTTATTTTCAATATCTTGGTGTTCTTTGAGTTGGAGCCAGTTGAAGTTTTTATTTTTAGTTTTATTTCGGGGATCGAAGCCCTGTTCATGGGAGCCGACCACCTTGCACTGCATGTGGTTTGAAATTCCGCTAAATAATTTGAGCTGATGAATTTCAGACACATATGTCTCGCCGGGTGACGGCTCTCAATCACCGTAACTCCACCCTGCCATATAATCTCTGTACTGTGAAGTCTAAAGTGCATGTTCTCCGCCCCGCCTTTAGCAATATGCTACCGTGGAGCGGGCCAGCGATTCCCACCGCCTGCGGACCGGGCAGTCATCGCTAAAGGCGTTGTGATCTGTGCGGCTATTTTTGGCTCTAACGCAATTTTTGCAAGTAGGGTAGGTAGCCGCCACGAGATCACATTCCTTCTTTAGATGCTGGCCCCCACAATGGCTGCAGACGTCTGTCTCCTCTATGCAGAGCTTCCTAGTGTGGCCATATGCCAGACATCGGGAGCACTGCACTAGGGGAGATTGGTCCATGACCCTGACACGCTGCAGATCCACTCGGAGCGCTCCTAGGTCTGTTGCTCTCCTCCATATTATGGGGGAGACCGACAGAACCAGGTGGCTCGTGTGAGGGTTCCTAGCCTTTTTGCGGAATTTGACTCGAATCCTGTCGTCCTCCGTGGCGAGATCCCCGAATACCTCCCCATTCTGCTTCCTGAGAGCACCGAGCACCTCCTCATCAGAGTTAACGCTCAGCAGGTCTCTCAGGATGATCATGGGGTCCCGGTTGTCGACGTTCTCGACACGGAGGCGACTGGATTCGAGCCGTTGCCTGGCCTTGTCCCTGTCTTCGGCTGTCGAGCATCCGAGGACGATCTTGCTGTCCTTTGCCTTCCTGACCCTCTCGACCTTTATCCACCCCTCCTTTGCGTCCACTGCTTTGCGCACTCGCTCCAGTACCTCCTCCCCAGTCTCTAGAACATCATCGGAGGAGATGATGATAGAGTGCAGGGAAGGTCGTACCGGTTTGGCCGTGGGCGCGTTCGCGGTTACGGTCGCGTAGG
>DWMZ01001686.1:0-15709 GCA_018249855.1 Eueides tales michaeli
ATGGAAGACAGAGGGAACCTAGTGTTGACCCTTCGTTTCCCACTTTTCGTTTTATTTTCGAGACATTACATATTGAATCGCGTCCATCCGGCTTCACGAATGGTTGAGTGAAGAAACGAAAATAATTCATGACCCTAAATTTTGGAAATGAACCCTTGATCGTCACGTCGTGATTCAGCGCACGGTGGCCTTATTTTAAATTATTTTTAAAATTATCTGAAAACAAAGAGCAGAGTAATCAATTAATAAAATAAAAACGGCCTTTGCTTAAAATCCAATAAACTCCTAAATTGATCTGATGCATATCTATACAGAAATACAAATTTTAATTCTTTTTTATCAGCTTTACTCTGTATCTGAACTGAACTTTGGAACCTAGTGTTAAAATACTCCGTTCAGTTCCCCACTTTCTTCAATTTTTCTTGGATATATTTCGTATTTTTGCATTTCGAAGTATTGACAAACCAGTTTATTTCTGATTTCTTACTATCTTTGACATTATATATTTCGGTAAGAATTATTACTGACAATCTGGCCTTATTCGGTTCTTAATAGCTTTATGCCTTTTTTAAGCTGCTTCAGTGTTTCCTCAATGAGATTTACGATTGAGGAATATACGATATCAGAATATTTGTAAATGAAACGTTCCATTTTTATTTATAATATAACTTTGTAGTTTCAATTAAATATCTTTCCCATAATATTTTTTTGAAAATAAAAACCTTGCCAAATTTCTTACTTCGTTCTATTCAGATATTAAATATTAATCACGCGTGTAGACAATTGTTCTGAGTGAAAATCGAACCTTCGAAGAATTTCGGCTTAGAACTAAAAGACTATGTTAACTTAACAAAATGGCTTATAAGAGAATCTATTTTTTACTCCTTAAAATAATTACAATTACTGCTAAATTGATTAACTTTTGTACCACCACCTCTCGCTCCAGGAACTATCGCATTAAGAGAAACAACGGTAGCAATCGTGATGAAGTAGACAGTTTTGTTTTCCATTACCCACTTAAGGACTATACAAGGAATTGTTCAAGCGAAGTAAGCTTTCGTCAAACAACGTTGAGATAATTTAGGGCATTATTGTGATTACTTCTAAAAGGTTTCTTTTGATATAAGCCGTCGTAGCTTAGTGTTTCATTTCGATTTCCATTTGTGGGAGTGTTTTTTTTTGTTAGCTCTAGTAAAAGACAAAGCGCAGTGTTGATTTCTGCCACTCATTATTCAATGTCTCTAAATTTAGACGGTCCGTGGAAAACGGAGAGTCTTAGTATACAAATTTGATTTTAAAATTCACAGTTCTTTCTGTATAAATTCACAGTTAATTATGTATAAAGAAAAAAATATGAAAAGTGGAAAGATTTTTCATTCTTCATTTTTCATCTAAATATGAAATATTACAGGTTACGTGGCAGAACTTAACGTCGCGCTACATTTTAACATTATACCGAAATAATTTTTTTCATTGAATCTATAAATATTACGAAATTAAAAATATATATTTTTTTGTCATGTTCTGGTAAGGAGGTAAAGAATTCCTACAATTTAGTCTTAACATTAGGTTCCCATGTTCCCTCTGTCTAGCCTGCTATGGCGCAACATTCCCGCTACTCCCCTAATTTTCGATATGGCATAACAAGTGGCGAAATTCAACGCCGGACTATATCTATTAGAATAAAGAAATTAAAATATACTTAAATAGTCAGGTCCTCGAGTATTACAATTATCCAATTGCTATGATGGATTCTATATATTTTTAATTTTATCTTCACCGTATTTAGCTTTGATTCGCTGTATTCTATACAAAGATACATAGGCAGAGGGAACCTGGGAACCTAGTGATAGATCACAAAACTCCGTTACTTTTAAGATAATTCCGTTACAGGCTCTTTGATTCTCTAATTCTTGAACCATTGTGTGTTGAGCGTGACACCACGTTGTGACTCGTTATCAGAAAAAAATATCAACTTATCTCATCAAAAGCAATAATGAAATCAATCTGATTACATACAACAGTATGTCACAGATAGAAACGTTACGTACGCTTGATTAAAAAAGAGAAAATACAAAGATTGTTTTTGTTTTTCTCTCAACATATCCTAAGAGTCCATGTGATTAAGAGCTGACTAGACCTTGGCAAATATTTACAAACGAGGAACTTAAGTCATTATTCTTGGTACGGACGACGTATATGGATGAGTTGTTCACATGCAGTACATGTTAAGCTGTTTTGTAACTGATTTGTTATTGGAAGTAAAATTTGTAATTATAACAAATCTGTAACTGATCGCTGTCTGCAAATTAATGTAATAAAATAGTAGTATTAAAATTTGTTGACTGGTTGTCTGTGCAGGCCTTGTTTCTCAACGCCGCATTTTGTCTTCTTGGCAGAGCGAGAAAATTTAAGTAATTAAATCCCTCAGGTGAAAATTGAAGCCAAAGCCTCAAGTTCTGAGTCAACAAAATTTAAATCTCGTTTCGTTATTTTGTTTGAAGTATCCGAAATAACAAATATCTGTCTCATCATAAATAAATCAGGCTTTCATTAGAGATTTCAAAATAGTTTAATTAGTCACAGTTCCGTGTATCTTAGCCTAATATCCCTATTTGCATAAGTTATGAAGTGTATAAATCTTTATTATTTATTGCAACTAATATTGATGTTGGTACTAAATTTTATAGTAATACCGAGTCTACTTCTTCTAATTTTTCTTGTTTTGAGCAAAAATCAATATAGATATTTGTTTTTATCTTTGATGTTATAAAACGAACTACGCTTGTTGCACGCATGAAAAATTGTCACGTTCCATCTGTGTCAAGCTGCAAGTGAAAGCGCGGTATGAAGAACAAATAAGCCCGATCTGGCGTAGCGTCCTAAAAGGCTTCTGACGCACCTATCTCTGCAATTAGAAGGGTCATGAAATGAACTCATAAAAGTATGTAATATTTCATCAATGTTTTCTTAAGATGTCATCACGTAAAAATGTGGAAATCGACCTTATAAAAAACCAGTTATTTTTTTTGGTGTACCAGAGTCAACAAACCCTATACTCTATTTTTTTGGTTGACTTCTGAATTGTATTGATTGTGGCAAACAAATATTGAATTTTAACAAAATAAAAAAAAATATCACCGCGTTTTATCCACTCCATAAAAAAAATAATGTCACCAAATTCAGGCGGGGTGGATATCACTGTCTTTTGTTTTTTCTTTATCATTTCATGGATGAAATCACAAAAAGTATGAAAATTAAAATTGCAGCTATGATATGTTGTACTTTAGATTGCGAAACACAACTCTCTATTTGTAGAGTTGGTTGAACATGATACGATGATATATATCTATGGTGTTTTTTTCTGCCTGAAAGTGTTATTCAGACTGAACTAATAATACAGTTGAAACTACTGAAATTAGACAATCGAAATGTGTAGGTATTTCACGCATCATCCAATTCTCCAGACATTGAATGGCTGAATTCAACGCCGCTATATGTCTCCTTGGCATGAAATAGTATGAATCGGAAATGAACTTACTATTGTATATTCTAATAAACTTTTCTGTTTTTTTTTACTTCATTTTGTATCAGAGGGCGAAATAGGTAGAGGGAACCTGGTCCACATTATGACACTTCCGTTCTCTACTTTCCGCCAAATTCTGAAGGCAAGACGGGTCGAATGGCGAAACTCAACATTGCGTTTTGTGATGTTGCCAGAGCAAGTAAATTAAAATATTAAATATTTAATTGCCTCGTAACGGGACAGAATCGCCCAACTCATGCCCTTGCACCAATACTATAAAAAACTAAATAATAATTTGTACAGAAAAACCTAAATAAATATATAATGTTATGAAGTCATATAAAAAAAATGACCATACTTCCAAAGCATATACACAGATTATCATAAAGAGGTTACCTTGTAATATCTAAGGTCATTATGACGGTCACATTACAATTTAGTCACATGGAAGATAATTTTGAAACGATAGGCTAATAGGGAGACTATGATTTTCAATTGCTTATATTTTTTTTACTTTCATCCTACAAAGCGAAAAAGACAGACACTCAACTTTCTGTATGAACTGGTAAGTTTCCATTATTTTTTTTACTTGACTTACTGACTTTTCGAAAATCTATCATGTAACGGATTATTATAATATTTGTTCTACCAAATAAAATTATGACCAGGCTTGAATACTGACAGTCTACTTTATATAGTTGTGATTGAAGACCGTCGTGGTACAGCAACACGATATTCAACTGTAAATGCGATGGTTTTGAGTTTATATCCCACTTGGAATAATAAATTGTCATTTCCTCGTTCTGGTAAATCAAGCAAAGCGCGGTAGAAAGTTGCGCCAGTCAACAAACGATTTCTCAAAAACTGAGTTCTCTTTGTTCTAATTGAAATTCAAATATTTTATTTAAAATAAGAAGTCAAAATATTTAGCACCTGTTCACAAAAGTTACTGATACCCTAGAGGAATCGCCGCAAGAATCTCAGCGGAACATTTCTATTTTTTTTAATTAATTGTTTACAGTTTGACATTCAAGTGACAATGATACTTTTGAAACAGACTGGAAAACAACGTGTAGTACAAAATTAAGCTAATCCAAAATTATTACTTGTATTTTAAAACTCCAGTATAAAACAAGAAATCTCCAAGACACAAAAAAAAATCACTTGCCGTTAAACGAGCGTTTAACTAACTAGAGGTATATGAGGCACAATAATTATGCATTTCAATTAACGTTGAAAAAACTTAGAGTAGTTAGCTGAAGCTTAATAATAGTGCTGTCGAGAGCAGAGATCAATTAGGTACTCCTTATTACAGTACGGTCTCATTAAATATTTCCAGACAAGTTTTCCTTTTCTTTACATTAGCCTGTATTTGTATGTAATAATAAAGATCAATTTTATTCTATTCTTTCGATATGTCAGTAACAAAAGAGTCTCGGCTTATCTATTAAGTGTCATACTTTTCCCACATACGATTGAAAAATTAGTGTCAAGACATTTCGTTCTTTGATTTTCGTGAACTTCCATTTTAAAAATTCAATGTTTTAATTCAATATAAGTAATAATTTATATTGTGTAGCCACTTCTCCTACACTACTTTATAGTCGGGCATGTATAATTCATGAAAAATTTGCTACATTATCATTAGTATTTCTTGAGGTCTGTCGTGATTCAGAAGCACAAGCTTCATTCACACTATCGTGGTGTGACGCGACAGATTGTGAGTTCGAACCCCACGTGAAGACATGAAATATTTAATATTTTCAAATTATTCATTTATTCTCTCTGGCAAGCAAAGTGCGGCGTTTATTTCTGCCACTCAACATGCATTGCCTCAAATTAAGTGGAAAGTGTATTAAGTTTAATTTGCTTACCTTGCCATGTGCGGGACATAGCGTAAAGCTAAGAAATAAAATATTAATATTTATAGCCAATTTCTATAAAACTCGTTATTGTGTAATTGAAATTCATTCTATTGTTTTCTTTCTTAAAATCGATTACAACTAGTTATAAGGGCTGAATATTAAAATGGGCCGAGAGGAAATCGGGGCCATCTTGGTGCAGCACCACATCACGTCAACATATGACAAAAAAAATCTCATTCTGTTAACAAGGGTGTTTTTACTTACAACTTAATATGCTTGGTTCCTTTTTCTATTCATTACATTCAAAATACAGCGTGAAAATGTACATAATATAGAAAAGAAAAATCGGTAAGTTTTACTCACACCACACTAGTGAGATTTTAATATGTTCTACGTTGAATGCAAAAGGTTATCCTATACATATGCACAAACTTTATTAGCCATTTTAAAAAGAGTCTTTGAATGGATATACTCGAAACGGCTTACTCTGTTTGAATGCAAAAATCTTCTATTTATTGCATTCGCGGTATAATTTCCCTTCGGGCGCCTTTTCTTTGACTACGCCGCTTCTTTGACTTCTCAGAATTTTTATAGCTGAATTCTTAGTAGATTTTGTGTATTTTAACATAGTAAATTAAGGTTGGTAAAAAATATTGAAAAATATGAATATGTTAGTGAAAAAGTTAGTGAAACGAATTTATTAATATACTGATTGTTATTGTAATTACATAAATAAATACCGTTAAAATACATATATATTAGGCGTTTCTTTAAATATTCTTAAATGTGTTCCTGTACTCTCTATTTTGTACAGATGAAGTAATGTAGTATACGTGATAATTGTGTATAGATTTTGCTGCATTTAGTTCAATTTAATTAATGCCTCATTCGTACTTTTATTACAGCACGCAGGAAAAGGTAACTTATTTAGGTATTCTACAAAAAAACATTAAAAACTTGTTTGTAGTATATTTCATAAAAAATGTATGCAAAATTAAGTATGTCATATTTATAAAAGTTGCCAAGCCGAAAGTTCACTACTGCCGATGATTAATCCAATATACATCGATGCAATCCTAAATATAAAAATACAGTACCCTCGGTGCGTGAATTTGATTCACAATTCTCCGTTATTTTTTAAAGTGATGCTCCGTCACAAAACATAAAATACTACGAAATTAATATAATATGTAGAATAGTACGTTTCTTCTAAATTTAATGTGTCCATTACGTAAAATATTTTTCTCTGCGGCCTGTTTTCTAAAATTTATCGCTTTAGAACCAACCATCAATCACTTACCAGAAGACTGTAAGCGGATATTTCATTTTATTTTAAATATTCACATTTGCTATCTGCAAGGGTCGTTAGTATGTGTGGAAGAAAAAATATTATCATTCCCAATAAATACTTGAAAGCTTGGTATCACTAGCATTTCTTTGTATACAGCTCGTATACAACCGAATTCGAGACATTCCGTGTATTGAGACATTTCGTGTAACGAGGACATTTCGCTTATCGAGACATTCTGAGTAGGTATTGTAAAACATGGATGTATTAATGATATATTTCTGCAAATGATAATGGAACACCAACCCAACGTGGGAATAGTTATATGATGTTCCATTGTTCTATGATGGCCTTTAAGGTAAAAAAAGCATTTTTCCGGATATATTCAAAATCATGGTACCTCAAGCCACACATTAAATATAATTGGATTAGATAAAGAATCGCGGAAACCTGACCTTTTTTAACTGAATTGCCTAATTTTGAAATAATTTTTAGAATGTAGTCAATACGTTATGTACCTTATCTACATAAAATATATAAGTAGATATGTATGTGTGATTTGTTACTATTACAATAATGTATTTTTTTATTATATGTGCCAATTACGGGCTACGTTTATAATCTAATAAAACTAAAATTGCATCTTTTTTCTTCAGGATATTTCGTCTTCATCGTAAAGTTGGGAACGGAAACATCTTAAAGGAAACGGAGTGATTTAACACTAAGTTCCCAGTTTCCTTCTACCTACCCAACTCAATATTCTTGAAATACATGAAAAAACAATAATTTTCCCTTATCTACATAAAATATACAAGGAGATATGTATGTATGATTTGTTATTTTTACATTAATGTATTTTTATTTTATGAGCTAACCTCAGGTTATAAATTATCATTTGCATGGATTATTCCGTTGTCTTTGGTCTGAACATTTTGTCGTCATAGTAAAATTGGGAGTAAAATCATCTTAAAGGAAACGGAGTGATTTAACACTAAATTCCCAGTTTCCTTCTAACTACGCAACTCTATATTCTCGAAATACATAAAAAAATAATCAATTTCGCTGCGCAGCTATGCGTTTTTAGTGAATCAGTCACTCAGTAACGGATCATTTTTACATGTGTTGAACATTTATGTTTCAATTGTTTAAACGTTGAGGTTAAAGCGAGGAGGCACACGCATATAAGTGTTAATGAGATAGGTTGTTGTTTTTTCGAGTATGGATCGAATCCAATACCTTTCGCCTTTACAGTGACATGTTTGTGCCCCTGCGACTTTTCAGATCTCTATGTATTTATGTAATTTGAATTCACATTTATCACGATATTGCATATAATCGTATTTTTTAACGGCACGTCAATATACTTTTCTCATATTTAATCAAATTCAAAGACAAGACCTAGTTCAGTATAGCATGTGTTTTTATAAAGAGAAAAGTTATAAAAGTAACAGATGTCTGTCGGCTCCTTGTGGCGGTTTGCGCTAACTGCTTACGTGATTTAAATTCTGAACTTTCAGTGTTGTCTGGATATAGCAGCGGAAAAATATATGAAACATTCTTTTAATATCATTTTATATCTTTTTTATTATTTTCATTTTGTTCACATATTCGCTGTATATTATAATTGTGGCAAAGATTTTTGAGTTTATTACTTAACTGTGCTATGGAAAGGTGAGTAATGTATTTATCACTCTGCTAGTATTTATGAATGTTTCTTTGTATTTTTGTTTTATTTAATAAGGAATTGCAGATATTATAGGGGTCGACTGATTTTGATTATAGAGTCAGGTTCATTGTTTTCTTACAATTATTTTATCATTTGTGAACACTATCCTTAACTAGATAAAGAATATCTAGTTAAGGATAGTGTTACAATTTAAGCATAAATATCCTCTTAAATAATGGTTATAACTCTGATAGCCCTTATTTTAAAATCAAAAGTATCTATAACAAGACGAAGCACGGCGTTGAGTCTCATCACTTAACTTGAAAATTGGGAGAAAAAAAAGGATAGAGTCTTTTAACAGTAAGTTCAATATGGTAACCCTGATACATACGGAATAAAGCGTGGTTTGAAGAAAAAATGCACTAGCCAGTGATTTTTCAAGGAAATTTATAGTTAGAATTTGAAAATACTCTGTTCCACGATCTTTGCCTGAATTGGAGACATTGTGTTGGCAAAGCATATTGAAGGTAAAACCATTCACCAATCGACCACAATGGTCATGTTTACAATGAAACACTTCACCGCGAAGTCAAAAGCCCTACATTTTCACAAAAAAAAAATGCTTTGATATTAGACAGCAAAATAACCTTTCAATTCCATCATTATTTCCAAATAACAAACGATTTTCACTAAACCAAAATATCCATACACATGTAACACGTTCTCATAACAAAATTCATCTATCACTAACTTTAAATGGCGTAACACGGAAAGAATCCCCGACCCTCGTCACCGTCCAATGATGTCCTCTGTCAAACGCGCCATTGTCAAATTGTATGTAGAGAGTCGAGAAATGTCTAGAGTTGTTAAATAATATCCTTTCGAGAAATATATTTTTTGTTGATTCTAAAAGTGCCTACGTTTTGCGGTGGTATTTGTTACTTTGACAGGAAATTCACGTGTTTTTTATATTTTTCATCTTTTTGCTTCGGGAATGGCTTATTTTATTTTAGAAAATATTAAAGATTTTGTTTTATTTTTTACATTTTCAGAGGAAGCTTGGATACTTTGTGTTAAGGCACTCTGTTTCCAATAAGACACTACCGTTCTCCAATTTTTACCAAAATTGAGATTTAAGATTACGTGGAGATCCACGTAATCTAAGTTTTGATAAATGGACAGACAGACAGCCAACAAAAGATGACTATTTTCTTTCTAGAACGGAACCATAAAAATCAGCAGCAAATTTACATTTTGCCTGAAAACAGTAGAAAAATACTTCCACACGGCACGTAACTGTGGCCTACGCGGCAGTATACACCCTGGTGTTGTATGGGATCATGGGCGAAAAATGGAAATTAATAATTTGTATTATTGATTTAATATGTATTTGAATCCAGAACTTAACCATTTATGCGTAAAGTTGGTAAATAGTGAATATATTTAAGTATAATATATAGAAGTAAGTAAATAAAATAAACTTTTTCTTAACATATCTGTAGATGCTGAATCAAGTAAGATCAATCAAGTCACATCGCTTTCGACCATTTTTGTTTCTTATCTTGATGGTTTAGTTGATTAATGGCCCTGATTCAAGCGGTAGAAATCTAAAAGTTATCTTGTGACGTTCAGATCGACAAAAATTAAAGGAAAGTTTGAATCTATATTTTTGTACCTTTTCACTGTAGGGCTTTAGTAGGGTAGGATTCTTTCCCCCAATTTTCAAGAGATTGCGTAAGGAGATTTAGCAATTAGCCTTTACAGTCAGAAATCGTACAATGTATAGCCACACAACAAAATCATTTATAATTTAACTGTCTACATATTGTAATATTTATACGTACCATTAAAATAAGAAAGAAATTTTATAACAGTAACATATAGATAAGAAAGACTTATGCCTGTAACCGGCCAGAGGACAGTTTGCATACAAAATGAGGTGAACTTCGTCGATATACATTATTTATCGTGTATTTTATATGTACATTTTATCAAAAGCGACTTCGCACATAAAATATCTAGAACCGATTAAATTCTTTGTTCACGGCTTTGTAGTGTGGCTGTTAAGTAAGCCACGTTAGGTATCGTTGAAAAAAGTTTAAGCATATTTAAATTTAAGGAACTTTTTATATTCATTATTTATTATTACTTATGCTTAGAGCCTTAGTTGTTTCATTATGTTCTTAACAATAATGGAAGTACCGTCTACTTGTGTGCTATGTTCAACGTAATCCTAAAAAAAGAATAGTCACCATTTCTTCCGCTATAGCCAAAAGAGTCAGTTTTTAACGTTCAATATTTATTTCTAGCTACGCTTCGTATACACATATAATTTTCTCTATTCCCTATCAAAAAATATCGTAACTTTATATAATCGTAACAATAAATTAATTCAGGAAATAGAAGCTGTAACCACCGCGTTAAGTGATTACTTTTTACCACTGTATTTGTACACCAACAATTTTATTTTTGCTTATAAGAGTTTTTGTGACTTTTTTCTTGAATCTATTTACAAATTGCTTTGTCATCCGAAAAAGTACTGTAAGGAAATGCTGATCCATCAGATTAATTTAATCCGATGCGGAATGGATCTGAATATATCATACCTTTACGTTTTAATGATTCTCTACAAAAAGGTAATAAAAATAATAAAGCATGGATTGCTTTGTAGGATAAAGGGGGAAGTTTTTTAAATTAAATATTTTAGCTTTTTATTCCGTATATACGATGGAAGACAGAGGGAACCTAGTGTTGACCCTTCGTTTCCCACTTTTTGTTTCATTTTCGAGACATTACGTATTGAATCGCGTCCATCCGGCTTCACGAATGGTTGAACAAAGAAACAAAGATAATTCATGACCCTAAATTTGGAAATGAACCTATGATCGTCACGTTGTGATTCAGCGCACGGTGGCCTTATTTTAAATTATTTTTAAAATTATCGCAAAACAAAGAGCAGAGTAATCAATGAATAAAATTAATACGGCCTTTGCTTAAAATCCAATAAACTCCTAAATTGATCTGATGCATATCTATACAGAAATACAAATTTTAATTCTTTTTTATAAGCTTTACTCTGTATCCTGCACACGGCAAGGCAGGTAGAGGGAACTTTGGAACCTAGTGTTAAAACACTCCGTTCCGTTCCCCACTTTCTTCAATTTTTCTTGGATATATTTCGTATTTTTGCATTTCAAAGTATTGACAAACCAGTTTATTTCTGATTTCATACTATCTTTGACATTATATATTTCGGTAAGAATTATTACTGACAATATTATTATTCGGTTCTTAATAGCTTTATGCCTTTTTTAAGCTGCTTTAGTGTTTCCTCAATGGGATTTATGATTGATAAATATACGATATCAGAATATTTGTTATTAAAACGTTCCATTTGTATTTATAATATAATTTTTGTGTTTCAATTAAATATCTTGACCAAAATATTTTTTGAAAATAAAAATCCTGCTAAATGTCTTCCTTCGTTCTATTCGGATAATAAATATTAATCATCCATCTAAATATGGAATATGGTTGATGACAGGTACATGGTATGATGATAGGTTGCGTGGCAGAACTTAACGCCGCGCTACATTTTAACATTATACCGAAAAAAAAATTTTTCATTCAATCTATAAATATTACAATTACAATCACACACCGCAGTCCCGTCGCGTCGCAATTACCTCAAATTATGACAGCCGAACTAAATCAATTCTACAAATTATGTATGAATTTTTAATAATATATAAGTATACCTTATATATATTAAAAATATATATTTTTTTGTCATGTTCTGGTAACGAGGTAACGAATTGCTACAATTTAGTCTTAACACTAGGTTCCCATGTTCCCTCTGTCTAGCCTGCTATGGCACAACATTCCCGCTACTCCCCTAATTTCCGATATGGCATAACAAGTGGCGAAATTCAACGCCGGACTATATCTATCAGAATAAAGATATGAAAATATTCTTATATAGTATGTCTTCGAGTATTACAATTATCCAATTATTACGATGGATTCTATATATTTTTAATTTTATCTTCACCGTATTTAGCATCGATTCGCTGTATTCTATACAAAGATACATAGGCAGAAGGAACCTGGGACCTGGTGATAGATTTCAAAAATCGGTTACCGTTAAGATAATTTTGTTACAAGCTCTCTGACTTTCTAATTCTTGAAGCATTGTGTGTTGGGCGTAACTCGACCCCACGCTTTGACTCGTTATCAGGAAAAAAATATCAACTTATCTCATCAAAAGCAATAGAAACGTTACGTACGCTTGATTAAAAAAGACAAAATACAAAGATTGTTTTTGTTTTTCTCTCAACATATCCTAAGAGTCCATGTGATTAAGAGCCGACTAGACCTTTGCAAATATTTTCAAACGAGGAACTTAAGTCATTTTTCTTGGTACGGACGACGTATATGGATGAGTCCCATGCAGTATATGTTAAGCTGTTTTGTAACATATTTGTTATTGGAAGTAAAATCTGTAATTATAACAAATCTGTAACTGATCGCTGTCTGTACTTGGACAATATATTAAAAAATATTTTAAAGGGGACCAAATTACTGTAATAAAATAGTGGTATTTAATACTATATTTAAAAACGTATAAAAATTTCGACGGAGCTAGGTGAGAACGAATGGCTTAGGGGTCAGAGCGCTTGGATGAATTCCAAGAGGCGCGGGTTCAAATCCTACTTCGTTCAAATTTTTATACGTTTTCAAATTTAGTATTTTTCTACTGTGTGTGGAATAACATTTTAAAAATAGTAAAGATAGTGATATTTAATTTTTTTGTCTGGTGGTCTGTGCAGGCCTTGTTTCTCAACGCCGCATTTTGTCTTCTTGGCAGAGCGAGAAAATTTAAGTAATTAAATCCCTCAGGTGAAAATTGAATCCACACCCTCAAGTTCTGAGTCAACAAAATTTAAATCTCCTTTCGTTATTTTGTTTGAAGTACCCGAAATAACAAATATCTGTCTCATAATAAATAAATAAAGCTTTCATTAAAGCTTTCAAAATAGTTCAATTAGTTACAGTCCCGTGCATCTGAGCTTAATATCCCTATTTGCATAAGTTATAAAGAGTATAATTCTTTAGTATTTATTGCAACTAATATTAATGTTGGTACTAAATTTTGTCGTAATACCGAATCTACTTCTTCTAATTTTTCTTGGTTTGAGGAAAAATCAGTATAGATATTTATTTTTATCTTTGATGTTATAAAACGACCTACGCTTGTTGCACGCATGAAAAATTGTCACGTTCCATCTGTGTCAAGCTGCAAGTGAAAGCGCGGTATGAAGAACAAATAAGCCCGATCTGGCGTAGCATCCTAAAAAGCTTGTGACGCACCTATCTCTACCACGCAATCAGAAGGGTTATGAAATGAACTCATAAAAGTATGTAATATTTCATCAATGTCTTCTTATGATGTTATCACGTAAAAGTGTGGAAATCGACCTTATAGAAAACCAGTTATTTATTTTGGTGTACCAGAGTCAACAAACCCTATTTTTTGGTTGACCTCTAAATTGTATTGATTGTGGCAAACAAATATTGAATTTTAACAAAATAAAAAAAAATATCACCGCGTTTTATCCACTCCATAAAAAAATAATGTCACCAAATTAAGGTGGGTCGGATGTCACTGTCTTTTGTTTTTTCTTTATCATTTGATGGATGAAATCACAAAAAGTATGAAAATTAAAATTGCAGCTATGATATGTTGTACTTTAGATTGCGAAACACAACTCTCTATTTGTAGAGTTGGTTGAACATGATACGATGATATATATCTATGGTGTTTTTTTCTGCCTGAAGTTGTATCTTCTGTTCCCATGAAGATATATTATTTGTACACTTTACACCAAAGTTACGCGTTACTCAACGCCTATTGCGTAGTGAGTGGTGGAACTCAACGCCTCGCTTTGTTACCTGAGAGAGGAAAGAAAAATGTTAAATATTTAATGTTTTCAGCCACCGATTTTGTTTATTAAAAATAGATTAAGTGAATGAAAATATATTAAGTGAATAAAAATACTTGTGTGTTATTCAGACTGAACTAATAATACAGTTGAAACTACTGAAATTAGACAATCGAAATGTGTAGGTATTTCACGCATCATCCAATTCTCCAGACATTGAATGGCTGAATTCAACGCCGCTATATGTCTCCTTAGCATGAAATAGTATGAATCGGAATCGAACTTACAATTGTAAATTCTAATAAACTTTTTTGTTTTTTTACTTCACTTTGCATCAGAGGGCGAAATAGGTAGAGGGAACCTGGTCTCCATTATGACACATCTGTTCTCTACTTTCCGCCAAATTCTGAAGGCAAGACGGGTCGAATGGTGGAACTCAACGTTGCGTTTTGCCGTGTTGTCAGAGCAAGTAAATTAAAATATTATATATTTAATTGCCTCGTAATGGGACAGAATTGCCCAACTCGTGCCCTTGCATCAAGACTATAGAAAACTAAACAATATTTTGTACAGAAAAACCTAAACAAATATATAATGTTATGAAGTCATATAAAAAAGAATGACCATCCTTCTAAAGCAGATACACAGAGCATCATAAAGAGGTTACCTTGTAATATCTAAGGTCATTATGACGGTCACATTACAATTTACTCATATGGAAGATAATTTTGAGACGATAGGCTAATAGGGAGACTATGATTTTCAATTGTTTATATTTTTTTTACTTTCATCCAACAAAGCGAAAAAGACAGACACTCAACTTTCTGTATGATAACTTGCTGACTTTTCGAAAATCTATCATGTAACTGATTATTATAATATTTGTTCTACCAAATAAAATTATGACCATGCTTGAATACTGACAGTCTACTTTATATAGTCGTGATTGAAGACCGTTGTGGTACAGCAACGATATTCAACTGTAAATGCGATGGTTTTAAATTTATATTCCACTTGGAATAATAAATTGTCATTTCCTCGTTTTGGTAAATCAAACAAAGCGCGGTAGAGTGTTGCGCCAGTCAACACACGATTCCTCAAAAACTGAGTTCTCTTTATTCTAATTGAAATTCAAATATTTTATTTAAAATAAGAAGTCAAACTATTTAGCACTTGTTCACAAAAGTTACTGACCCTAGAAGAATCGCCGCAAGAATCTCAGCGGAACATTTCTATTATTTTAAATTAATTATTTACAGTTTGACATTCAACTGACAATGATACTTTTGAAACAGACTGGAAAACAACGTGTAGTACAAAATTAAGCTAATCCAAACTTATTACTTGTATTTTAAAACTCCAGTATAAAACAAATCTCCAAGACACTAAAAATGATCACTTGCTGTTAAACGAGAGTTTAAC
>DWMZ01001687.1:0-15701 GCA_018249855.1 Eueides tales michaeli
ATGCCTCAAACTCCTTCATAAATTACACCAATAAAATACGCCAAAATACATTTACAAGCCACAGAAGAGAACAAGTAGTATAATATATTTATCACCTTTCAGCCAAGCTCGTCAAGTAGCTCGCCCCAAATGTAAAGGTTGACTATTTTTTATTGTATACCCAGAAAGCCTTCGCATACCCTTTTGGACAATGCCGGTGTCAGGTACGAATGTAATATGTCTTCTTTCAATCCCTTTTAATATAATATGGTTGTATGACTTTGATGGACTTTATAAATATTATAGTTAGATGAAATCTACCATAGATTTTATTCTAGTTCAGACACAAAATATATATAATATTTATTTATATTTGTTCTATAATCGTCGTGGTGCAGTGACGAGTGACGGAAAAAGCACGGAGGTTCTGAGTTCAAATTCCGCTCAGAGCAACGGTAAAAATATAGATTTATTTTTAATTCGCGTTCTAGAAAAAATATGCGCGGCGTTGTTTTTCAATTTAAAATGTTATTTATTAACAAGAAACAATATATTTGAAACGCTTTTGAATAGGAAAATATTATTAATATATACTTCGAGATTTGATACAAGACAAAATTCAAAGTATACTTACGGCTTAGTGATTAGAGCTTGGCTGCCTCGAGCCGATGATTGTACTTTAATTTTATGCAAATCTTCTAAAAATGTATGATTTTGTATTATCGGGTTTGGACATTAATGGGTTTTACATTTAAAATAAAATTTATTACCGATAAAAAGAAAACCATTCAATGAAGAAAAAAAACGCCCACGTAATTTAAGTTACTTTAAACATACTGTACACAAATAACACTACACGTATAGTCTCTAGGAATATGGTCATAACATAGATTCCCACTACCTACCCCGTATCTTGTAGAAAATAGTTGATATGTGCGGAGTGTAAGCCTTTCATGGCACAGTGGCACAAGCTTAGGAATGTTACCGCAACAGGTTTTTGATTCGATACCCACTCTAGGAAATGAAATATTTAAAATGTGTGTTTCTTTTTTTTGTCATTTCTTCACTCTGGTAACAAGTCATAGCGCGGCTTTAAAATCCACCACTTGACACTGAAATATCTTAGTGAATATGGAGTGTTTTAACGCTGGGTACTTAGTGATAAAACACTTCCAAATTTTCAATAAAACAATTTTAACCGGATTAATCGCGTATATTGGATGTTAAACATATTTTAGGAACCTGACTTTTCGAACATTTTACATTAGTCACGGGTAGACTGAGTCTAACATCCAATATACGCGATTAATCCGATTATAATTGTTTTATTTAAAATGTGTAACATTCGCAAAGAGCAAAGATACTATAACATTTCCAAAGTTAAACCCGGGTTAAACAATGTGTTAATCAAATACTTTTAATCATTATAATTTTTTATAAGGCATACTTTGTTAGATCCCTTTGCTATATTTCAAAATAACATAGTAACAATACATTTTGTACGTAACCGCCGTAAAACAAATAACGCACATAAAATTAAATGACTTGTTTTATTTCCTTCAAGCGTCGTGGATTTTTGCCAAATCATATTTGATTTATAGCATACTTATTTTTTCGTAAAATAACTATTTTATTAAATGAACAACTATTTTATTCATAGTTTTTAAAAGTAATCTTTGTAAAGGTTTGTTTGGTTGATCGCTAATCTTAGGTACTAATGATTTGAATCTTAACTTTTTTGTGTTGGATAGTCAATTTAATATAATTTATACAACGTGATATTAATATTCTTTTTATAAAACCTACTGTACCTGCAACCGGATATATTGTATCTCGGGTCCTTAGAATGCATTATATAAAACTATACATAAAATATTGTAAATAATTAGAAAAATTTCAAAATTAAAATCCCGAAACCAAACAACCGCTACTTGTCATTTTGACAAAGTACATGAAGCTCTTAAACTGCTAATCTAATTTTGATACAATACAGCTGAAAATCATCGCGATAAGCAAGGTTTTCTATTAATAAAAACCAGTTCATACATTCAGGAGCTACACTGACACAGGCAGACAAACAAGTGAAATTTATAACACCCCTCTTCTTACATGGGAGGTACAAACCGAGTATCCAAGATAAAGTTGATGAAGTTGACAAATCGTTTTCATGAAACACAATTTACTTTTAGCAAATACGCAATTTTTCAGTGAACTCCGATACAAGACCTTTTTCTGACATATTATGCTTTTGTACGACCTTGCATACTAACCAAATGTTGTTTATTGGGGGCAAAAATCGTGATACATTTTTCATTTTCACGCTGTATCCATTTGGGAAGATCAGTAAGTAGAAGGAACTTAGGAATCTTGTGTTAAGAAACTTCGTTCTGTTCCCCCTTTCCGCCGAATTTTATGTATTCACCCTTACAACCTTATTTTACGCAGTTGTGGCGTAATTTGTGTATGTTTTAATAAAAGTTTGAAATATCACTGTAGGAAACACTTATATCATTATATTCGTTACTCGTAAGCCGCTAGCTATTCACTAATATAAATTATGTGTGTGTTCTAATAATATTGTCATTTTAAAGACAATTTCCATTCTTTTAAAATTAAACTTTCAGGCAATTTAATAAAAAAATTGCCAAAATGCAATGGATTTAAATGTATATCTCACCATTGCATTTTGTGTGACAAACAAAAAGAAAACAAATAGGTAGGTTATTTTGGAACTGCACAAAGAACCTTTAAATTTATTTATATGTATGTTATATATTATTATTACTCTTGGATTTCCCCTCGTATGTATGTTATCAAATTATTTTTATAGTATTAAGATATCTTGTAAGGAGCCAGTGACCAGGAAATGGTAAAACCGTCAACGTGCTTTATATATTAACAGTAACAAGCCTTGGAGCCATATACAATTTATAAAGTATTCAATATACATTTGCTTTCTTTTAAAAAACGTTCATCCTAACCAACTTGATCCACCTTCTGATATTGAGTAGCAAGATATCAGAAGGTGGATCAAGTTGGTTAAGATGAACGTTTTTTAAAAGAAAACAAATGTATATTATTGTGCTGACCATTCCACCCGAAATCATGACATATTTTATTATTGAGTGGAGGAACTCCGCGGCTTTTTTTTACAAGATATTAAAGATCAGAAGCAAACTTCTACACGAAGATTATACTTTAAATGAATATATAACTGATCACTGTCTGTTCATGGAAGAAATAAAACAAATCTGCGAAATGGGTTTTCAGTTGCACACTTGTGCCCCTGCGCCGCGACAGTGCCCGATGTATTGTAAATTACCTTTAAAACTGCCTCTTTATATTTAAATTATTAAGTAGAATTTTATTTAAGGGTCTTCAATAAAACAAATTAGAAATTCTAAAGTGACAGTTAGTATATTTCGCTGACGCAGCTCCGGTACAGGTGTACTTGATGTTGATAAATTCATCAGGAAATAATATATATTTTTTGGAGATTTCAATTTAATTAATTTTTTAGAAATTATATTTATTCTAAAATATTCAATTTGTGCTCGACAGAGCGATAATTAATATGCTCAAGTGAGGTATTACACATATTACGTACATTTATTATTTATTCATCTCATTCAAGGTCCTTTAATTACACGGTGCGGTACTTATCAAAGGTAACGACGCGAAAGATCAGTAATTTACTTGACGCTTTCTCAAATTTTATGCAAATATATACGAATAAGAATACGAGAAATTACAAAAGATTTTTTAATTTTTTTCACGCGTTCCCCACATGGCGAGATTGGCAAAGGAGTCTCAGGAACCTAGTGTTAAGACACTCCGTTTTCATTAAAACAGTTCCGTTCCCTACTTTTCGCCGAATTTGAGACATTTCGTGTTGAGTGGCGGAACTTATTGCTGCGATTCAGCTCATTAATTTATGAAAATATTAAAATATTTAATTTTCTGTCGCATTTACAGTTACACGCTCAAGCCCTTTCACCATGATAGACATCAACGAAGGATTGAGTTGTCTAGAATATTTATAATTTTATTAAACTTCTTTTAACTTCTTACCTAGTTGTTAGACACTCACTTCTTGTGTATTTGTTAAAAGTAAAACTTTCCAAAGAAATCTATATCGTACATTTTCTCTCTCATAGTATAAAAAACAATGTTATATACCGCTACAAAACCACACATATTCTATTACGATTATTTTATAACTACATTTTTTATATTTATAAACTTTTTCATTCCAGAATCGAACCTACATCGATCGATAAAATACATACTGCATTTATTTCTAAACGTATTTTGTTATGTCTCTTGTACCGGGATCGCTTGCCCTAAATCCCGGGGATTGTGATTGTTTTTTAATAATTCCCCCTATATACGCGGGATTCGTGCCGGATTTCACGGGATTGGCGGTCGGTTTGCGATCGCTGCCAATATTCAAATACAGACAAGTAAATCCTTTTTATATTACGGAATAGTTTTAAATGTTTCCTTTTTTTTATACTACAGGATCGTTATGGCGCAATGGGACACTGTCTGGTTGTAATGATGGTTGTAGATTTAACCTTTACTCAAGGGAATGATATATGTCATTAATTTTCATTTGTCGTGGCGCTGGGGCACAAACAAGCGTGTAAATACATTGCTTAGATTTCCACTTGAAGGAGAGAAACATTACAAAAGATTTTTTTATATCCTTACTGTGGTAACGAAAGAAAACGTAGCGTTAAGTTTCACAATACACGTAATGCCTCGTGATTTTGGGGAAATGAAGAAAATTGAACAGTGTCTTAACAGTACATTCTCAGGTTGCCTCTGCCTTCCCTACTATCTGGGATATATCGTAAAGCTGTAAACTAATAGACAAAACGTAACACTAAGTTCTACCACTAAATACACAATATTTCGAAAATTGGACAAAAATTGGAAAATCACACTAGGTTCCTTTCTTCTACCATGCTATAAGGACCGAAGCGTGAAGTTATTTTTTCTATTCTATTCTAGTATATATATTTTTTTAGGTTCACGCTGTATCCGGCACGAGGCAGGGTAGGCAGAGGGAACCCGGGAACCTAGTGATCGTTAAATAAGTATATTTTCACAATATTTGTGGGAAGAGATATGCAAAATGTGGAAGTTGGTATATAGAATAATATAGCATTAGACTTTACTCATAAAAATGTAGGTACAAATAATAAATTCACCAAAAGTTTCATGAATCAGCATTACAATATGAAATTGATTAAAATTCTGTTCTGTTCCTTGACGTCTCTCGAGGCCGACGTTACCAGTAAATTACTACGAGAGCCCCGTCTGAGGGAATGATGAAATATTAAATACTTAGTTATTCACCCTTCAGCCCTTTCAGCTACTAATTAGAGGGAATTAATAAATGTATATAGATCAACGTCTTATCAGATTTATTCATTCGTTTTTTAGCTTCACGCTGTATCTTGCACTTGGCAGAGTAGACAGAGGAACTTGGAAACTGAGATAATCGATTTTCATTAAGACACTTTTGTTCAAGAAACAGAATATATTAAATACTTCATTCCCTCGAGTGGACTACAATTTCACAATCTGCCACTATTGCAGTCGCACACTTGTGCTCCTGCGAAACGAAAAATCCCAATATTAAATTTATAATACAGAGAAATCAATTCTATAGTCCATTTAAGTTACAAATTTAAAAAGACACTTCCAATAATATTTACCGGAAGTGCCTTCACAAAGTCGTTATTTATATTTCAACAACATATTTAACGAACAGTGAAATACACAAATACTTTGTGTTTCATTGTTGAAGCCGCAAAGAACTCATTTCACTCTGAGTGCCGTTTACATTTTATCTCTCAAACTGTTACTAAATAAAAGAAGTATTTGTGAAGTAGTATTTTAAATATTTGCTTTTTTTAACCACCGATGCAAAAAAAGGGTTCTGTCTGTGTGATGCATCGGAATTCAAGAATGACTGAATTGATTTAAGTGCGGATTTTTTCCTCAAAAACCTTGTTCATTGCGTTGGTTCAGCTATATATATAATGAAAATCAGATCAACAGTTTAAGAGAAGCACTATGCCAAATTGAGCACTTTGCCAAGTCCTGAGTGTTGCTTCTTTAGAATTTTTATACGTATCACGTGATACGAGAGTTAATTTGAAAAATTGAAAGGATATTTTTTTTAGCATTATATAATATCTTGCACGTAGCAGGGCATTAAAACATTTCGTCCTCATTAAAACACTTCCACTTTCCAGTTTCCACTATATTCTGAGCAGCGGAACTCAACGCAGCGCTCGTTACTAAAGCAAATAAATGGAAATGTTAAATAATTTTAGAAGGACATGTTCAAAAAAATATATCTAAAAATATATTTCCCCAACATTGACAAATGTGATCTGTAGGTAATACATCACGTGGCGGCATTCAGGGCGACACACAAAGAGGTGGCGTCTGAACACGTGTATCTTAAAGATATGACTTTGCCGCTTTCTGACAAAATATGACTAATCGGTAGTGGATTTGAGCTTGTAAATATAATATGAGGTAAAATTATGAAAATAAATCCTTTTGCGAATATAAAATTAACTGCACTTATTAAGCTTGATTTCAGTTTATGTATAATATATACTTCACTAACTAAGTAGACCGTTGGTGCTGAGTTTGATTCCCGCCCGAGAGAAGTAATTGTTGTTCTTTCCTCGCTGTGGTAAAAACATTAAGTGAACACAATTATACAAATTAATAATGCGTTTCTGACGACTGAGATTAAACTCAGAACTTTCGGATAGATACTGTATCTATGTTACACGAGAATTGCTTGTAACTTTAAATTTTCTTTGTTTTTTCAGTAACATTCCCGGCTAAGCAGGAGGAACTTGGGAACCTAGTGTTAAAACACTCCGTTCCGTTCCCGCATTTCCGTTGAATTTGAGGCTTTGTGTGTTGGGTGGCAGAACTCAACGCCGCGCTTGCCCTGGTTTAAGACCGAAGAAATAAAAATCTGAAATATTTGATTTCGTGCGTGGAAATTAAACCCACAACCTGTCGCGTTTACAATCACACGCCAAAGCCGTTCTTGGCGCAGGGCACGACAGGCCTCAATAAATTTGTTAGTCGATATATATCCTTAAGTGTTCACAATTACAAAACAACAAATATACTAGTAGAAGTGAACATTTTTCTTATTTTTTTAGCATTATTCTACATGTGACAAGGTAGACAGAGCTAACTTAGCTAAGAGAATCTTAGCCACTTTCATTGATTTCCAAAACATCGTGTGTAGAATAGCCGAAATCAACATTGCGCATTGCCTCGTTACCACAACGAGAAAATGAAAATTATAAAACCAAATGGGAATCGAATTTACAACCGCCGTATATATAGTATGATGCAGTCTCTTCTATACATACCTATGTCTCGACAATAAAATTATACAAATTTGCAGATTTACAAAATGTTCGCCGAATATAATATTGGTACAATTTTGTTTAATATTCTCAAAGACGTTCCACATTATCATGACAGTAGACGCGCCACCTGCGGACGGGATGAGGCAAATCGACTTTACATTGCACATAGCGTTCGTGGTTTCAAATATTTTACAGTCACAAATCTGATTTTCTGTTTATATACGTGCGATTGTAAGCGCGGGAGGCTGTGAATTCGACAACCACTCGAGAAAATTAAATTTTTGATATTTTTATATTTTTCGCTTTGGTAATAAGGTAATGCGCGGAGTTGGGTTCCGCCTCTTAACTCATAATGCCTTAAGTCATATGAGTGACACAGAGTGAAACTGAAGAACTGAAAGAAAAATATTACAACAAAATGGCTTCAATTCATTTAGAATTGCTACAGAATACGATAATTCAAACTTGTTAAATAAGATAAGCTAATAAATATTTCAGTTAAAGGACATTTACAGCGGTGTGTTCAGTTCGTATTTGCACAGCTTGTTTGTCTTGCGTCTTACACCAGCCGCTTGGGTATTCGATTTGTATGTAGAGACATTTGCGTAAAGTAAATATTACTGTTCTCACATAGTGCACTGTAGCTGGGCGTTAATTTAATATCTTTCTTTTAGCTTCACTGTAAAGCAAGGTAGGCAGAGGGAACCTAATGTTGTGACACCGTCCTTATTATGACTATTGGTGGTTCCGTTCTCATTATGACTCTTCGTGTTGAATGACGGAACTTTCCGCGGTTCGCCCTATTACCAGAGTAAGGAGAATGGAAATATCAATTATTTCATTTCCTGCAGTTCCTCGGTATCGATTCCACAACCTGTTGCGTTTAGTATTAAAACACTTAGTTTCGTCCAATTTTCGATATTCTATGTTTATTAAGTGATGGAAAACAAAACCGCGCAGTCTGAGTGAAGAAATGAAATAATTTTATCTTCTCGAGTGGGAATTAAGCCCACGACCGTCACATTTACAAGCACACTCTATGCTATTGGGCTACTACAGCCTCGAAAATCATATTACCTATTACATTGATTCTCAATATATTAAGTCATTCAAAATACTTATAATGTACATATATTCGATGAAATTAAGATTTGAAGAACGAAGTATACCAGTAGGTTACTACGTCTGCATTATTTGATACATTTCTTATTCCATTCAGTGAACAATTTAATTTCATTTTATATGAAATGAAGAGGTCTCTTAGATGATTCTTATAAAGAAGGTGATTGATGGAGGCCGGGAAGGAGGATGTGCTGAAACGACAAATTAAAATAAGAAACGCCTTTAATTTGATCGAAATATATTTTGCGTAATGGATTTATTTCTGATTCTTAGAATGTGTATACAGTTTTTTGATAAACGTTTTGTCTTTTGTTATATTTTTTAAGAGCATTTTGGAATTGTGGTGTGGCTCAATGTCTGGTTACTAATACGAAGGTTATATGTTTGATTTCCATGCAGGGGAAAAATATTGTTCAATACAACATCTCAGAAATCAATGGAAAGTATGAAATATATATTGCATATAGTCTGTGGTATCGAAGCTGATTTAAAAGTAAACCGATTTGAGTGCGTTTTTAATCTAAAGCCTTATTCATTGCGATAATAAACATAGCTATTATTAGCTATGTTTTTTATGTGGCCCTATGGCCACAGGCCGGCCACCGGCAGCTCACGCAACACCTTTAACTAATTGAACAACTACGATTTTCTTTCCGACGCGTAATCCTCGCTAATTTGTTAGGTTCTTTTATTTCTCAAATACGTATAAAATCACTATATGTTATACATTACATTTTACCTTTTGGACCTCCTTATTTCTTGTTGTATATGTGGATTATAATATTGGTATATGTGATTTATGAACAATATTAAAGTTTGTTTTAGTTCTACATCACATGTCACAGTACTCTATTGTACCAGACTACTCTATTAGAGGTAGAGCGTATAGCAAATATGTCTCCCACAAATGTAGATCGAACCTAAAACTATCGCATATAAAAATAGGCCTTACAACTTTAAGATGTATATATACTTTTTGTTCTTTAGTACTTATTTGTTGTAAATATCTACCTTTATACTTAGGTTATTGCGGCCATACATTACTCCTTCGAACTTAAAGATGCTAAATGACCACCTCGCGGCCGCAATCATCGCAAATTATGTTAATATTTCATGCAGACGAAAAAATGGAGTATTTGTAAATATTTTCTCCTGCTTATTTCATTTTTCCCCATTATATAATGTTGGGCACGTTATGAAAATGGACATACGAGTAAGTTACATGGGGGAGATTTGTTTATGTTTGTGGGTTAATTTTCATTTTTTACCCTTTTAGTCGCCCTTTATTGTAAGTATTCATTATTATGTAACTTTTTTGTTTATAACGAGTTAGATAATAAAATAAACAAGTCAAGTACGGAATCCTCAGAATTTTTAGATTAAAGACCAACAGAAACGAAACTTATAAATGTTGACAAACTTTCAACTACAAATATTTATTTGTAATATTATTTTTTTCTGTGATTTGACAAGATATGTATTTTTTAACTTTATTTCCCAAGGAAGTACTCTGTGGATTTTGATTTCGTCACGAATTTGATGCCCGTTTCTTTTAATTTCGTTGAATTTTATCAATTTTTGCTCCAAGGTACTGTGCACATGGATATTTTTGCATAGTACGCTATCTTGAGATAAATTTCACAGACAGACTTACGAACAGACGGACAACACCGTGGTTATAACAAGTATTTGTTTCTTTTGAGTTACAAAATCTAAAAAAACAATAAAAGATATTTAAGATGGTTGGTTTAAGTTACTTTAAGCTTTAATTACTTGTAAGTTCAGAACTTTAAAAGAATTCAACGCCTCACTTTGTGTACCAAAACAGGGAAATTAATATATTTCGTTATCAGGTATAAGAATCGCTCACGATCCTTGTTTATAACTAAATATAACACCAGACTTCAATTATTTAAAATAATAAATAACAAAGACCTAGATGTTGACACAGATGTTATTCAGCTTCAAACACAACAAAAATAAAAAGTTTCATAACAATACAAATTTGGTCGAATAAAGAAAACTTACAATAAGTTAGGTCTTTCATGTTTTTTTTTAGGAAAATAATAATATACTGTATATAATTTGGTATCCACTGGTAACGAGGCAAGTCCTAGGTTCTGAAGTTCATTCTGCCTACCCCGGTACGAGTATGTGTGGGATATAGCTTGATGCTAAAACCAAAATATTGAAAGATACTATCTTAACTTCATAATATGATATAAATAATTATAATGTGATCTACACCTTCCACATTAAGTTAGGAGGATATAAATATGATGTGTAAATGCCGTTTCCACTAATTTTCCTTCAATTTAAAGACTGGAAAGATTTAATGGTCGAAGATTGGATTCCAAAGATTTGAGTTAAATCATCCAATCATCTTATACACATCCTTATATTAAATCACGTTAAAATCGAAACATTTTAAATACTCCATTTTCTACAAAACCTCATAGAAAACAAACGTACATATGGACATCAATAAACACATTACTCTCCTATGTATTTATAACACCGTCGTGACGTAGTAGGTGTTTTAATCTTATATAGATATTTTCTTACTATAAAACCTTATAAGTGAGAAATTTTCGCCAAATATCGTAATAATAATAAAAAAATTGATTTTCAATTAACAGTCAAATAGTAAAAATTTGAATAAAGTCGTCGGGAAAAATCCTCGGAGGAGACACGGAATAGTTAAACATGGCATGTTTCCAAGTTCTTGAATGTCTGGTCATATTCGTATGACAGGTCGTCTAAAAGGTTACGTACGAGATGGACTCGTCGTCTATTAAGAGTTTCGTTTTTTTTTCCAACTTCTAAAACGATGGCTAAAAGCTCGTAACTTGTTATTGTGTCGACTTTAGAAGCTTAATTTTTTCTGTGTTTTTAGGGACCGTAATCTTCATTATTCGTATTCATTTATTCATTTTCAGATAAATATTATAAACAGACGGAAAGACGGACAACAAATTAATACTTATTGAATTCCATTTTTTCATTTTGAGGCGGGCAAAGCCTAATAACCGGTCGTGGTGTTACAAGGCCTATTTATATACTAGCTTTTACCTGTTGTTTTTCCGCGTGCTCAAATGGAAATAACTATGAGTAGTGTATGACGTAGTACTAGGGTATATGTGTACTGACAGTAAATGTGACAGACTGTAGGTTCGATTCCCAGTCGAGATAATGAAATATTAAATATTTTCATTCCTGCGCTCCGATAACGAAGCAAAGTGCGACGTTGAACTCTACCACACGCAATGCCTTTAGATTAGCGGAAAGTGGGTAACGTTAGTGTCTCAATGTTCATGAAGTCTTTTAACACTAGGTTCCCAGGTTCCTTCTGCCTATCTTGCTATATGTGGGGCATACAGCGTTAAACTAAAAAATAACAAGATATAATTTAGTCTCCCTAGAGAAATAAGCCCTACACAAAAATAATATTCTGATTCGAACAAATATTTCTTGAGAATAGCGCCATCAAACAAACGAAGTTTTCAGTTTTTATTTGTTATTTTTTGCTGCAACTGGAAAATGTACTGTACGAACACTTGAATGAATTTGATGTTTTCTTATTCACGTTTTGGAAAAAAGTGCAGCGTTGAAATCCGCATTGCAATAACCAAAGTCTCTTAAACATATTAAAGATATAATGAAAACTAATCTAAAATTAAAATTACATTCAGTAAAGTGAGTCACATTTTCCCCCTCATAACAAATTCCAACGTTTGGTTTGGTCTTGCGGGACTTTCACGAAAAAGTTAAAGAATCTGTATTGAGTTTTAAAAGACGATATTTTGCATATGCTACAGCATAATGTGCTTGTTCATTATATTTTGTTCAAAATTCAGCAAAATATAATTTCTATCTAAACATGCAATATGTAACGGTTAGTCTCTAACTAGTTTCCACGAATCCCTTTTAAATGAAACTAGGATTTTGTAACAAATTTGGAAACTTAGTTCAGATATAACTACAAATCAAAGACCGCAGTGGCAAAGCGGTACAATGTACGAATATAAATGCGACAGTTGTTGGTTCGATTCCCAATTGGGAGAATGAATTATCTTTATTTTCTCACACTAAAACTTAAAAGTGCCAAACGCTCTTAAGTAATGCTTATCAATACGCAATATATCTCAAATTGGGCGATACTTACCCTAGAATGAATCTAATGTTAAGGTACTGGGATCCCTCAATGGTGAATACAATGCCTTATTTGGCATATTTTCACAGTAATTTACAAATTTGAGCAAGCCACAGTGTGTAGTTGAAAAACAGAAAAAAAATGACACAACAAAATGACTTTAATTCGTTTAGAATTATTATAAAATACAATAATTTAAATAAGAAAAGATATTAATATGTAAGTTAAAAGGACATTCACTACGGTCTGTTCGTATTAGTGCAGCTTGTTTGTCTCGTATCTCACGCCAACTGTGAGCGCTTCGGTATTCAACTTGTATATTACAGTTCTGACATTGTATGTATTGCAAGGTAAGTAGAGGGAACTTGGGAACCTAGTGTTGTGTCACTTCCTTCTTATTAACACGATTCTATCACACAAGTGGTGAAACTCAACGCCACAGTTTGTCTGAGTGAAGAAATGAAAATAGTTCATCTCAAGCGAGAATCGAACCCAAGATCGTCGCGTTATCAGACACACGGTATGCTAATGAGCTATGATGATCTCGAAAATAATACTTTCTACTACATTGATTCTCAATATATTAAAATATTCAAAATACGTTTAATGTATATTGGATGAAATTAAGATTGGCAGAATGAAGTATACTAGTAGCTTACCACGTCTGCATTATTTGATACATTTTTATTCCTTCCAGTGAACAATTTAATTTCATTTTAGATGAAATCAAGAGGTCTCTTAGATGATTCTTACAAGGTTGGTGATTGATGGAGGCTGGGAACGATAATGTGCTGAGACGACAAATTAAAATAGGACACGTTTTTCATTTCATTGAAATATATTCTGCGTAATGGATTCGTTTTACCTGATTCTTAAAATGTATGTACAATTTTTGATAGAGGTTTTGTTTTTTGTTATATTTTTTAGACCTTATGGGAATCGTGGCGTGGCAAAGGGTTATTAATACGAGGGTTATGTGTTTGATCTCCATTCGGGGGAATAATTTTGTTTAATATAGCATCTCAGAAATCTGTGGAAAATATTAACTATGGGTTCATCTGTGCCCCCGGTAATAGCAGATGTATACATGCAGGACTTCGAGAAGATGACTTTTAGCTCTGCACCATATCTGGGGACCAACATATATAAGCGGTACGTAGATGACACTTTCACAATCTTACCTACGGACAATGTTTATATTTTCTTAAACCACTTTAATTCTATTAATAATAATATTCAGTTTACAATTAAATTACAAGTAAATAATTCTTGATGTTTTAGCCATAAAGAATCCTAATGGCACAATAGGCCACACAGTATACTAATAGCGCACACTAACAGATATCGCAATGAGATTTAATATCATCACCACCCTAAACAGTTGGCAAATGACAAATCTTTGTTGGCAAGTCTTTGTTTCAGAGAGTCCACCACCTCTGAGAAGCTGAATATCTTGGAGACGAACTTTGACAGGTGAAGAGTGCCCTTCATCGGAACAAGCTGCCAAAAGTCTCAAACACACCACACCAGAGGACCAGATACAGTAATCCCATTCTGTAATAATCCAGGACAGCACGCGAGGCAATTAAGGAATAGTTGGCGATAGTTTAATATAATAATTATGTCAACTGAAAGACGAATGCCACCTCAGTCTACGCGTGACCACTAAAAAGTGTTCGGACTACTGTAAGGTGTTCGAAACGTCGGATTCCCAAAAATGCTTAAAACTCAATATACGCGATTAAAGAAGCTCAAGGTATTGCAGTTATATTATTAACTAAGTAAAACTCACATGTACTATAAAATAAATATACCAACATACGAGTAAATATTTGCTATGTTGTTTTAATATTACATCGAAATAACGAGTTTTGTACAAGACGCTATTCAATTTCGCCGTATGTTTCATTTTCCAAGACGTCACAATAAATTGTGCTCAAAATATTTTTATATATAGCTATATAAAAATATATAGACTAGCATTTACCTACGACTTTGCTCTAGTGATTTAATGAAAGTTTAAATTAAGTTCTATTATAAATATTTTAGTAATTATGTCATAGCATAGCCCACAACGTTTCTCGATGGAATTAAACGTTTCTAAATGGACTATTTCAAAACAAAAATAATTCTTCAATTCGAACTAGAATTTCCTAAGATGCTAATCTTCATTCAATGAAGCAAACACTCTAACTATATATTTTTTTAATCATTGCATGTTGAAGCTTAACGACGCTTTGTCTTGTTACCAGAACGAGGAAATGAAAAGTAATTATCTCGATTGTCGTGATTACTATGGTCGTGATTACAATTAGAAGTAGTTACAATTCAAGAATAAGAACGGCGATGAGTTCCGTCTCGAATGTGAAATACACAATCACTTGAAAATTAATGCAAATATAGAGTATTAGAAATCCAGTGAAAAACAGACAAATTGTAAACATTTTTTCATTTTTTCATTTTCTAGTATCCTTTATAAAACATATACTTTGACATGTGATTTCACCTTCACATAGAAGTGAAGTGTCAGGTGTGACACTTAGTGCTTATATTGTCCCGATCATCGTTTCGACGTGAATAGTTGTATCTGTAATATAATAACTTTTATTACAGGTACAACGATTCACGTCGAAACGATGATCGAGACAAATTGTAGCCACCCGCCTCCCACTATCAGTGAACGTCACACAAAATAATTTTTAACCAGTACTTCCAGAGATAAGCTTGTTCAACCCAACAATTTACCACATTATAATATTCGTATATAATTGATTTTTCTACCTTTAGTTATCGTTTCTCGAGTTTTTTCTGGTTTCGAAACATAACTTGAAGTACCGAGAAATAATACTTTAAAAATAAAACGAGTTCTAGCAATGCATTACGTCTGTGGTACATCTGTTAAAAGTAAATATTAACTGAACTCTTACCGACCGTTCCGGTACCAAAAATAAAATATCAAACATGCTTTTAAGTAGAATCTCCCGCAGGATTCAATTTCGCAAATGGTTTTAACAAGACCTTCC
>DWMZ01001688.1:0-15699 GCA_018249855.1 Eueides tales michaeli
CAACACGCATTGCCACAACAATTCGGAGGAAAGTGATGAAATAAAGACTTTTAATGAGAACAGAGTATTTTATAACCACATACATCTATACTTATAATAAATTTATATCTGATCACTGAATATGTACGTGGGAGATACATTAAAAGAAAATTTTATAGGCGACGTTTACTATAGTAATAACACCAAAAAATTTTGTTTTTTGCGGTTATTACTATAGTAAACGTACTATAGTAACGTAATTTTCTGTCAACATTTAGTGTTTATAGATATTGTCTTGTCTTGTACTTCCAGTGGGTGTAACCGCGAATTGCTAGTTTATGAATAAAAAAATATTATTTATGGAAGATATATGAAACCGTCGTTGTGAAATGTTGTCAAGATTCAAATCCTATTACGAGACATTTCCTCCCTCTGCAGTTCAGACTTTTACATTTTGGCTTAAAAATGCTTACTATAGTACTAAAAATCGGTATTCAGATCATTTATCCGTAATTTCTCCTTCAAATGCATCTGAGGCAGTTAATATAATTCGATATTGACTATCGGTTTGAATTCAATGACGTTATTCCGAGTAGTTCAAAAGTTATATAACTTTAATCTAATTCCAGCTTCAGTGTTAAAGCAAGGTTACTAAACTAAACAGATTTTATATTAATAACAGAAGAAGATATACTTATTATTTAGAAAAAAAAGGGTAAAAATAGGGTGAAATTAACAAAAAAAGATATATTGTGTATTGCTAAGCAAAAATATATAAAAATAATATTTTCTTATGATAAGTATTAATTGTGAATGTAAGTAATCATGTAATTATTATATATAATAAGAAAATTATATATAATAATAAAATAAAAAAGTAAAGTTCAAATATCTTCTCCCTCTCAGTCAAAGTGCTTAAAACAAAAAACGATGTTATGTACCGCCACTCAACGTTTACAATACAAGTTCGACGGAATGTGGGAAATGAAACGGAGGGTCTTAACACTAGATACCCAATTTACCTTTGCCTACCCTCCCGCTTGCAGGATACTGTGTAAAGTAAAATATACTTAATGTTGGGTAGTACTCTTCTGAATATTTAAATCCATTCTTATATTTCGAAGTTAATTAAGTAAAATTTTAATAAGGGTTAGGAATTCAAATATTACTTAGATAATAATCTAACGATGAGGCCGTTGTGGAACAGGGGCAAAGAGTAAGGATTTTAGGGCGACGGTTGTGGGATCAATTTCTACTTTAGGGAAACAAATGAGTTTGCTCGCTTTGTTTACAAGACGGGTAGCGTCTAACATACAATGTCTCGAATACAGAGCGGTATTTAAAAAATGGAATGTCTTAACAATAGGTTCCCTCTCCCCTGATGAATGCGGTATACAATGTGATGCTAAAATAGAAGTTAATATTTTTAGAAGACAAAGGCTAAAATTAAGTTTGATGCTATCGTGACATATTCCGAAAAATAAAACAGAGATTGTCAATTTGGTATACACTAGTGGAAATTTGTATATACGAGTATATTGGAAATATAACGAAGTTATGACAATTTAAAACAAATATTTCTTATATACCTCTTCTATCATTTTTGTTCACTAACGAATGTTTAATGAACCAAAAACGAACAAACTTGGAAAATCTCACTGACTCATCGTTAACTTATCTTCTTTTTCCCTTTAGGCCAGTAAATTATAAAATTATTTCCTGATAATAAAATTATCTTAGACAAAACGAAGTATTTTCTTAATTTAAAAATGACGTTTTTTGCCTATTTCTTCCCATTAAATGCCTCAAAGATAGCTTCTCATTGAATATCACGTGACTGGGTAGGTAAAGATCCCAAATTGCCTTTGTTTAAACTTAGTGTTATGACACTCAGTTCCCAATAGGACACTTCTGTTCCCGATTTTACTCGAACTTCAGATGCACCAAAGTAGCAAGAGTCTTACGACTGCCTACAACTATGATTACCAACATGCTACCTTTGTAGTAAGGTTATATCTTACTGTGTGCTACGTAAAGTTTTTGGACATCGATAATCGTAAAATTGAATATTATTAAATATAAATCACTACAGATAATAAAAGAAAAATATTGTCATTAGGTATATGCCATTACTAAGCTGAGGAAGATTTTTAACTTTTTTTTCGGGGACAGCTGAGATTTTAATTATGTAAGATCCTTATATTATTTTACTTCAATTTGTACTCGCTGCCTCAACTTTGTGCGTAGCCCAGCGTTTCCCACTTTTCCCGCTTACCGCTTAGTTATCAAAACATTGATTGTCGAGTGGCGTAACTTAACGCCGCGTATTATTATAATATATTTCATACCCGATTGGCCGCTGCACTTCTAGTCATTACAAAAAACATATTTCCATACAAGTAATATCCCAATGTTCAAAAAAAATAAATAAAGCAGCCTCTATATACAGTATATCTTATAAATAGACAAAAGGCAAGGATTTATTTCAAATTCTATTACACAAGACGTTCTAAGGTCAGGTGTCTGGAGGCTACATCGATTCGTATTGTATTACTACTACGAGAGATTATACTATGCAGTTGACGAGTTGTGGCCTAATGATATCAACTTTTTTGTACTTTTGCTACATAACTTTTAAGGGTATAAGCCTCCTCCAAACTTTTTAAAAATTTTCTATCTTGTGCCATCTGTGTCCATTTATTCTCGGCAACTTTAAGAACATGGTCTACTCAGCGGTCTTCCGGTTTCTCTAACTTAGATAGAATCGCGAACAATAAAAGCATTACATTACCACTAGTTTGGCGTGTGAACGGCTCGTACACAACTTTCGGACACTCAACTAAATATTTGTCAAACATAAAAAAAAAACATAAATGTTGTTTACACTTATGATTATTTTTGTATGCATATATTAAATATGTTATAGATTACTGAAAGTAATAAAAGTTTACAGACTTTTTTTATCTTTCTGTTTATCAATTTTCTTTTTTTTGTGTGTAACGAACAGACAGGCGGAGGAAATTTGAGAGCTTAGTTCTAAGATACTCCGTTCCATTACCCACTGTCTACCAAATTTAAGAGGTTTTGTGTTAAGTGGAGGAATTCAACGCCGAGCTTACCCTTGTTACCTGAGCGAAGACATAAAAAAATAAATATTTAATTTCCTAGTATGACGAACCATAACCTGCCGCGCTATCAGTCGCATGCTCTGCCCTTGCGCCACAACAGGTGTCCATTTTATTCTATACTATTCTATTAATATGTGATATAATGTTTGCCAGAATTTTTAAAATTTTTCATTGGTACCTTAATAAAATATTAAAATTAAGTTTAACCATCTATTCTACACTGAATCGTGGCCAAGACTCGTTAATAGTATTTTAAGACAACCTTAGACATCTAAGACTTTTATTGGGTAAAAATATTATTATTTTGTTTTTATTTAATTAAGCTTTGTGATATCTTGATAGATTTTAAAAGCACCTTACTATTTTATTTAGGTTTAACATTTTTTAGATATCTCTCGTTTGATCAAATGTAGGTCACATCTTTAAAATCCTAAGTAACTTTGACCACAGAGTCAGTTATTTATGTTATTAGTCATACTCGTTAAATCATTATTTTTTCAATTACAAACAAAAGATTTTTAGAATAATGCGGTTAACTAAGCAAACTTTTATTTTTTTAAGAAAATTGTCGAAAAGTGACGAAGCCTTGTGTTATATATAATACTTTCCGACGAATTATGGCAGTATTGCGTTTTGAGTGGCGTGGTTTAGTGCTATGCTTTGCCTCATATCACCCGAGCGAGCAAGCGCGAAAAAAATATACATATATATATATATATATATATATATATTTGTCTTATCAAATATTTGTATAAATTAAAATTTTATAGATTTATCAAATATTTGAAAAAAAATATCTCGCTAAGAATACAACGTAGCGTTTCAATTGTTGGACCCAATGGCTTTGCATAGACACGTCCACTCGTCGAGCATTCTCTACCGTATATATCAGGGAAGGTGTTCTGGAAAAATGTTCGGCATCTGTGGCTGATTTTTTTTCATATAGGTAATTCCAGGTCAATATGATATGGGTACCTTCATTAAGGGTGTTTATCTTTATAATAACGGCGGGCCTGCCGTAGCGCAGGAGCACAAGCTTGCTACTGGATCACAATTGAGACAGTTTGTGGTTTCCACCCCTTCCGAGCAAATGAAGTATTTAATATTTTTCTTTTTTTCGCTCTGGTGTCTAGAGAAAGCGCGGCGATGAGCTCCGCCACTTAACGTGTACAGGAAAGTGGGAAATGCAACGGAGTGAAGTATTTTCATTTACTTTACCTAGCTTAGTTTTTCATTAAAATTTCTTAAATGAGTTTGTCTTTTTACAAATTCATATATTTTATTTATGTAAAATTTTAAAGTTTAGCTCTTGTTAAGGCCAAATTTTAAACTTTAAATTTTGAATTACTGATTAAGGTCGCGAAGTTAGATTTTGCGAACTTGTTAGGTAGTCTGTTCTTGCATTATATTTGTTGTATACATTAGTTTTCAAGACTTCTTAGCTTTCATAACGTTGTTCATTATACATTGTACATTTGTTTCAGCGTACTTACTGTCTACATCATTATTTAACACTTCTTATAATTTACACTTTCATAATTTATGAAAGTCAAATATCGGCTTAAAAACCTTGCCAACCTGCTAAACGCATATTTTGTGTTTCCTTTATATATATTTTTTAATAGCATTCGACTTAGATTCGATTCGAAAAACATTTTAGTAGGCAGCAGCTTTACACTTTAAACGAATTATTTGAAAGATATGTATAATATATGTCATCTTCACGTATCTTTCTCATCGCAGGGTAGAAGGGAACTTAGGAACCTAGCGTTAAGAGTATCTTAATACTAGGTTCCCAATTTCGTTCCCATTAATACACTTTAGTTCCCCATTAACCACCGAATTTGAGATATTTTGTGTTGAGTAGCGAAACTCAACGCCACTTGTTATCTTGTTACCAAAATTTGAACCCGTGCCTCATATAAATTGTAAAAATTGTTGGGCGCTCAGGGCGCTTGGACGGTCTTTCACACAAACATTTTATATAAAATTAATAAATCTCTATTTTGAGGTATATGGGTGATACGAAAACTTAATTAAGTTTCCACATCGTAAATTGTCATATTGATTTTGAGAGAAATTGTTCAGCATAAGGCAATATAATATTTTTGGATTTTATACTGGAACAACATTATTAATAAGGCCTGTCGTTGTAAATGGATACTGTAAACGTGAAAAGTTGTGGATTCGACTCTCACTGGTGGGTATAAAATATTTGAGTTATTCATTTCTTCATACTGGTAAAATTACCTAGGCATAAATTACTTATTACATAGGCATAAAAAATAAAAGGTATATTCTACAATTATAACATTCTTCATTATAATAATTATAGCAGAAGAACGTCTAACTCCATTAGGGTTGTTGAACTCAACGCCGTACTCTACCTGATCAAGTTTGGAAATTTTTTGACATTTTCACACTGTGTAAAGTCAAAAATTTTACTTTTTAGACACTCTCCGCCTTCCATCCAAATTAACATTATGTGTTGAGTATTACCAATACTTAAAGACGCTTCTTGTCTTAACAGAGTAAAAAAATGAACAGTAGCTTTCCGAATGCGAATTGAATCTTAAACCATCTATCATTTTCGTCTCATTTCAAAAACGAAAATGATAAATTATAATTATTACTAATTTTAACAAAGTAATAATTAATTTCTATCTTATTATGTCTATTTCTATCTTATCTTATATGTATTTTTAGTGCACAATAGCAAGTTTCATGTTACATACAGACATAATATGATCGACATATCTATGTTACAGTATCAGTATCAGCAGTATTGATTTTAATAATGTATTGTAATATGAAAGACAGATATTATTTGTCCTATACACAAATAAATCTATATTAAAAGCGGTAATTGTGGGTTCGGTACCTGTTTTGGGGGCATGAAACAATATATGAACATTCATGATGTAAATTGAGGCATGTGATGGTATAGAGACGCAAGTGTGGAATTGTAATTGCGACAGATTGTGATTTCGATCAGCACTCAAGAATAAATGAATATATTCTTTTTTTTTCCTTTGGTAATTGGGCAAGCTACAGCGTTAAATTAAAGCACGCTAATCCCGCTAAATTTGGCAGAAGGTGGGGAACGGAAAGAAGTGTCAGAGATAAAACTAAGTGCTCAGGTTGCTAATTTGAAGTGAAAATCCCACTTTCTGCCGAATTATTGCGTAGCGGAACTCAACACCGCGCTTTACCTCGTTAGTCACACGCTTGTGCCTCTACATAAGACTGGCCACAAGCCAGTATTCAAAATTATTTTAATGTTGAAATGTTTATTTATCGAGATGTCAACTCCAGGTTATAAGATGACCGAGCCGCAGATACTTATTACTTTTGATATAATCTTTGTCTCAATGAGGAATTAAAACTACAATTTGCTTTGATACTTTAAGTTCCTACATATTTTATAAACGTGAAAATCTGTGAAGATATGCGCTTGTTCTACTTACGTGGAAAAACTGGTCTAGAAAAACTAGATTAAACTTTTCCATAATAAAGTTAATACATCAGAATATCACATAGCGTATAATTTATTTTAAAATTCTATATAATTTATCTATAATAATACAACAATCATTTTAAGCGGGCGAAGCCAATATCATTTCAAATTCAAGATCTATATCGATCAATTAGTTATCCCAATGCTCTTTACGTCCAGACTGCGTCAAAATATAATATTTACAACGCGAATATCTTAATTAAAACCTCACATTAAATATTCCAGGCACAGCCAAATCAGAGTCTCGCCCTCCCGGGCACCATTCCTGGATAGATTTCGTAATTACGAATAATTATGCTTTAGTTACTTTGGTTAGTCCGGAATTAAAGTTGTACAAATCTTTTAAGTTAGAAAAGCTTGTTTTTGGCACAAAATGATGTAAGAAGTTAAAATTTATATAATGTTTTTTGTCTTATATAACTACTAAATATAATGAGGCCATTCGTGGCGCAGGTAATTTAAATTGTGGATTTAGATTGTAGGTTCGATTCTCACTCAAGGTAATTAAATATTTAATAATTTCTATCTCCTTCCGGTAAAGAGGGAAACGGAATTGAGTGTATTAATGGTAACAGAATCCTCAACACTAGGCTCTCAGATTCCTTCTGTCTACTTTGTGTGGGATACATTGTAAAGCCAAAAAAATCTATGTGAAATGTCTTGACACACTTACTACTAAGCTATCAAATAAGTTAAACTCGTTATTTTTTAAAGTGTACAATTTATAGGTATTTATGTAAAAAGTTTTGAAAACGATGGTGAAATATTTTTTTCAGCCTATCTCTGTCCACACTTGGCAGGGTAGGCAGAAGAAAATTAGAAAGTGTTGTGTTTGTGTTCCCGTTAAAAGTCTCTGTTCCCATTAAATCACTTCTATTCCCCACTCTCCGCCGAATTTGAGGCATAACCTGTTGAGTTGAGCAACGGAAATCAACGCCGAATTTTATTAATAAAATTGTTAAACGCCGAAGACAAATAAATATTTTATTTTACTTTTACTACCTAGCCTATACAAGAATACAGGTCACATATCAGTATTGAAGTACACACCGAAAGAAGACAAGGACTTTGGCACAATATTATGTTTAGCGACCAATACGGTGGGCAAGCAAGCTATTCCCTGCACGTACAACATTATAGCTGCTGGTAATATTTTTTTTCTTTTTCTATCATTATTTAGGATTATTTATATCTATAGTTATAACCAATATGTATGTGATTACTGTCTGTGCATTGTAGATATTTGTCTTATACGGTTTTTAATGTAATACACGGGTACGTTTTTAAATTTTTTGTCTATTTGTCTGAGCGTTTGTTTGCGCTAATTTCAGAAATAGTAAAGATTTTTTGAGTATTTCTTTTATTTTAATTTGTTAGAAAATAAAAACAAATGTAAATTTGAAATATTCATTTTGATGAAATGTTTGTATTTAATGTGTAAATATTAAATATTCAGAGTGATAATACATCCGAGTGGTCAAATGGAAATAGAGTGTATGAGTTATTGTGGTATATATATTTTTATTCAAAAATGGGCTATAGAATATAATATACGTAATATTATACTCTATAGCCTACTCAATAAATGGACTATGGATTACAAAAATAATTATAATGTGTCCCACAAGTTCCTGAGATTAACGCGTTTAACCTAAACTTTTTATTAAGAATAGATATTGTTCACACAGGTCGCCCCACATCCCTACAAAATTGCTCAATCACCAATTTCAATGGCGATGATATCCGAGTGAATTGTATGGAAGGCTTCGACGGTGGAATGCCGCAGATATTCTTTTTGGAAGTTTTGGAATTGCCTTCTATTATCGTAAGTTTTATGTTTTATAAAGAATAAAATTTATACAACATGGCCTGTGGTGGCGCAGCGGCATAAGTGTGTGACTGTAACCGACAGGTTGTGCCCACTCGAAGAAATCAAGTATTAAGTACTTTATTTCTTCAAGTAGGAATCGAATCCATAACCTGTCGAACTTACGCCGCGAATGGCTTTTGTTTTTTTTTTATTTTTTATTATATGTATATACATTACTTAAAAAACATAATTTTACATTAAATTATAACTACAGCAAAAATATTTTTGTATGAAAGAGAAATATTAAACTTTTTATTAGCGTAGCTTTAATTTCACTGTCACATTAACATATGAAATTTATTTTTGTTTTTCATTAAAAAATATAGCGTCTCACTTAATGAAATTTCTCCCAGACTTTATATATATAACGCGCGTGTACGCATTAACCTGAGCTTAAAATAAAAATTTAAATAAAAAATATACATTCTAATTCATATCGTTATATATATATTAAAGCCATCATGGTAAAGTGGTGCAGCTCATGACTTAAAGTGACAGTTGTAAGTTCAATTACCACTTGACAAAATTTATTACTTCGTTCCCGCTCTGGTAACAAGACGAAGCGCGATGTTAAGTTACGTTACTCAACAAGTTTTTTCTCGGAAATTCAAATTTTCGAGAAAAAAACTTCTTGAGTAACGTAACTTAACGTTGCGGTTTGTCTTCTACGAGTACTTCCAAATATTAGGCTACCTTTGGCTACTCTGTTTCATACAGGCTACAGCAAAACGAAAAATCGCCAAAATCTGATATTTTGTTAAATATTTCTTAAAAGACATATTTCAAACAGTCAGTTAATCATTGTGGGTATTTCTGATCAATATCAATTTGGTTAACAAACCGAATGATATGAAAATAACGGACTTGGTTCTAAGAAATTATCTTACAATCGTTGACTTAGATTGTTATAAAATACTTTTTTATCATAACGCCATCATAAATCATATCACGTAATGTGATTTATGACTTTTATAAAAGAAATCTCTGTATGAACTTTCATTTTTTTCTTTTTTATATATTTTTCCTTGTATTTTTTAGCGAGTTAGGGAAAAAAGGGCCAAGTAATAAAAAGTTGAGAATGTAATTACTTAAGTGTTCACGTCTCAAGCATGTAAAATAGTTGGCAGAATCTAGTGTTAAGCGTATTTTTTTGGCTTCAAATTGTTTCTCGAACGTAGGGTTCCCGTGAAGTACGCAATGGGAACCTAAAAACTCAGTGTTTTGACATTTCGTTCCACAAAGACACTTCCGTTCCCCGCTTTCCACTAAATTAAGGCAATTCAGATTAAGTGACAGAAATCAACGTCGCCCTTTACAACCGTTTAGATCCACCATTCAACATGCAATGCCTCAATTTCGGCATAAAGTGATTTCCCTCTGCCTACCCTGCCATGTGCGGGATACAGCGTGAAGCTGTAGTGAGTGATCACTGTACCACTATAGTCATAGTGTTTATTTATTTAAACCAATAATAGAACCACAGTATATTGAAACATACGAAGTGATAGTAAATATTTCACACAACATATTTCCCCAGGTCCGTGCAAATATTACTTCGAACTTTACGCCTACATTCGACGTGCTAGGGTTGGACAGAGGGCTGAGTTATATACTCAATTTGTATGCAGCGAACGCTAAGGGCCGGAGCGAAGTGGTAACCCTATACACTATTGCGGTGCGATCCCCAGACAAATATACAGGTAAATGATTTACTTTGTGTCACGTGAAAATATTTATTTTGTACTGTTTAATACATTTTAATGCTTTAAAAGCTTTTATTGGGTTTTAAATGCAATTGTTTTAATCAGATTAATCACATTTACAGTGTATATTTAATATTATACTTTTATGAGATGTAGACTTAATGATAAATGGAAATGATATCCGTCTGTCGCGGCGTTGAGTTCCGCGATTGTGGTAATGGAAACACTAGGTTCCCAGGTTCCCTCTGCTGTACAACTGTACATAAATTAGAATAGAATATAATAAAAGATTATAAATTTTTAAGGTTTTCTTTTATACATCTTGTAAGACGTAGGCCAGAAACCTAAAAAAGGCAAAGTAATTATAAACATATTTGGAGCTACCTAAATTTTAATGATACAGTATGCATCTTATAAACCAGATTTATTCACGAATAGGAACTTAATAGTTATTGAGTGTATTGAAAATATATTTTTCATAAAATATTTTAAAAAAATGTTTTCTAAGTAAACTGTCAAATAACAACCCTAGCGTTCTTGGTACGTTTAGGAAACTGGCAGAAGATAATATGAAATTTTATTTTGTGATATTGCTCGTGCCTGTCGTGGCGCAGGGCCACAACAATGGTTGACAGGTTGTGGGTTCGATCTCCATTCGAGGAAATGAAATATTTAATATTTTTAAATAAAATAATATAATATTTTCAATTCTCCGCCCGGGTAACGATTAATTCCTTAAATTCCTCAGAAAATGGGGAACTAAAATATCTTAATGAGAACGGAGTGTCCTAACACTACGGTCCCAAGTTACCTCTGGCTACCCTGTTATTGCGGGATGCACTGTGAAGCTATTATATTGTTCTTTATTTATAGCTCGATCTAATGACAAGCGTCTATTTTGTTTCTTTAATAATTATATGTTAAAAAAATGTTAAAATTACAAGTTTATTTGAAAATGACTTACTTCATAGTAAAGCAGAGGTAACCGTTTCCGTTTTTTGACATAGTGAGTCAGAAATAGTAGCGAAACTCAACACCGCGCTCTTTCTTGTAACATTTTTTTTCATTTCTCTGAGGAGCATTCCAACCGCTTACGCACGATGATCTCTGTTCTTTCGGCCATTAAAGCAAAAAAAAATCTCCAAGTGTATATAAAGTTTAATTTATATAAGTTTTGGTAAAATTTAATTTCCCGCAAGCTTCCTTTTAGTCCTTTTACTGAAATTGTTAAGTGAAATATAAGATCCGTTATTTTAGTAAGTAACAAATATGTGAATGAGAGCTTTCATAAAGATTTTGATTCATTTTGTAGGGTGTTTTGGGGACGATAAATCGATCTAGTTTTTTTTATTAGAACTCTTTTGAGACAAAGAAAAAATGCTACAAAATGTCATTAGAAGGTAAATTTCTTGAAAAGTATATTGAAAATTATATTTAAAAAGTTGAATCTTAAATGGGAAAGGGGCGGTTAACTAGAAATCGTCAAATCAAAAGAATCAAAAGAATCTCGGTTAGAGTCGAGAATTCTCCAATCCGAATATTTTTTTCTTTTTTTCCGTTTTTCCTTATTCACACTCTTTTATTATTTGTTTTTAATATAATTTCCAAAAAAAACATGACTTACCAAAAAAAACACCGGTCATCCGAGTACTATTTATATTAAATGAGATATAAATAAGTAAAAATATATAGCAGCGCTTAAACCTTGCGTTATTTCCACCAATTAGCGCGATGGTAACCCAACACGCTTCAGAACAAAGAGTGACGAAAATTAAATGGCGAACGTTTCTGAAAGGGAACTTGAAAGCTTTGTATAATTATTTAATTGAATTATTTGCTAAAGAAAAATGAACTTTATTTCGTTTGTATCGAAGCTTACAATACGTTTGTATATTCTGATGTGAAATTACTTAGGTGAACTGTGTTATATGCGTTTAAATATAATTAACAATTGTAAAATTAAATATTTTCTGTAACTGAGAATGAACTAATAGGGACAAATACATAATATTTTTTTTTCTTTTGTTCTTTCTTTTGTTCATTATGAATATGCACTAAATGATTTATTGTTAATTTAAAAAAGCAGGCCTATTGTAGCGCAGAGACACAGGCATGTGACTGTAAACGACTGATTGTGAGCTCGATCCCCACTCGAGGAAATGAGATATTTTATATTTTTAAATTAAATATTTAATAGGCGAAGCGCGGCGCTGAGTTCCGCCACTCAACACGCAATGCCTCAAATTCGGCGGAAAGTGGAGAACAGAAGTGGAACGGAGTGTCTTAACACTAGGTTCTCAAGTTCCCTTTGCCTACCCCGCCGAGTGCGGAATACAAAAAGAAGCTGAGCTGAGCTGAGTTAAACAAGTAGTGTCCATTTATTTAGTAATATAAATAAAACCGGTATCCATTGTAAAAATTTAAATAAAATTATCATGGGGATCGAACAGAACATCCACCTTATGTGCAGTCGCATAACTCCACGACTCCACAAGGTGTCTTTTTTTTAATAAACATAATAATAATATATCAAAATATTATTAACAAATCATCATTACGTAAACGCAACAGGAAATATTTAATATTTTCAATTTCCTTGCTCAAATATCAAGCCAAAGCATTGACTTCCGATTCGACCACTTCGAAATTCGAGAAAGGAAACATCCGAATAAGAAGAAAGCACTTCCTTAACATTAAGTTGCTAAGTTCCCTCTGCCTACCTTGTCATATGCGGATACAGCAACATTTTATATCTTTAAACAGGCTATGCCTGTATGTTTATGATCTGATTCTCAGAAACGGTTCCAAAATCTTAAAATTCATTTGGTAGGGTATTTTGGGTGCCATAAATCGGTCTAGCCTGGTTTCATTTTTAGAAAAAGTTGTGTTATCTCTCTTTTGAGGCAATGAAAAAATGCTACAAAACGTCATTAGATCGTAAATTTCTATTGACGAAATTATACATAAAAAGTTACAGCAATTAGGAAAGGGGCGGTCATAGACCCATAAATCATGAAATGAAAAACTTCTAAAGAGTCTTGGTTTTAGGCGATGTTTTTTTCTTATTTTTTTCCTTTTTTGTGAGGAATGCGAGCTAAATAATAATAAGTTATATTGTTTGACAGGTGTTTCCAGCCCCTTCACTCTATCTCCGATGCTCGCATCCCTTTTAGCTACGGTAGCGTTGCTCAGCGCCGCAGTTTGTGCTATCATAGTCGTTGTATACAGGAGACATTTTGCACGTCAACATGTTAAACAACCACCTTCTACGTAAGTATTGTTTGTTTTCGCTTATTGTTTTTTTAGCTAGCTTGTACTTTTTTTTATACTTGGTTGATCAAAACTTTACAATTAGTCGTGAAAAATTGATTTGTGAAATTAATAGTTATCAATGTCGCTTTCCTGCTTCAATTTTTTTTTTAGAACAATATTTTTTTTAGTACTAATTTCTAATTTTCAATTTAAAGAGATAATTTCTACTTATTACTCAGTAATTTTTGCTTTAAGGAGGTCTATCATGGCGCAGGGGCTTGTTACAGTAAACGCGACAGGTTGTAGATTCGATTTAGAAATCAAATATTTAATGTTTTCATTTCTTCGATCTAGTAACAAGGCAAAGCGAGGCGTAGAGTTTCACCACTCAAGTGATGAGTGCCTCAAATTCGGCGGAAAGTGGGTAACGGAACGGAGTGTCTTAACACTAGGTTCCTATGTTAATAAATACTATGTGAAGCTGAGTATAGTAGTAGAGAGAAGATAGACAGTTAATTTGGGTAGATGTGCAAATGTTAGGAACCAGCGAAAGAAATAAGAAATATAAATATTAAATATTTTTCTTCTTCGAGTAGGGATCGAACACATAATCTGTCGTTTACAGTCACACGCTTGTGTCCTCTAAACTCCAACACAGTCGAATTATACTATTCATTAAATTGAAAAATGAAAAACGCTTCGCCTTCACAATAATTAACTCGGAAAAGTCAACTTTATCGTATTACGAAGTGCAGTCGAGCCATTTGTTTCGTTTCCCATATTTATTTTCGTTATTTTGGACTTTTAAATCATTTAACGGTCATTGTTAATCTAGTATTTTTATATTTCTTATAGATTTTTAAGCTCCAAATGTAAAAAATAACATCTGTCTGTGATGAAATCTATAGTACTGAAGCTCCTGAAGTAATTTGAGATTTTTTTTTCTAATTGAAAGCATTGTTTATCATGGTGGTCCCTAAAATGTTTTTTTAAGAGCTGCAATCACTTTATCAATATGAGGGAGTGATTTTTTGGGTCAAAGTGTTATTTAAAATTTCAACACTCATATGATTTTTTTAATTTTATGTTACATCTCACGTAAATCATTACTGCCCTATGGCAAAAGAACCATTATTACCGTATAATTTTATAGACAATATATCAAAAGTCAGTGTGTTTGATAGCGGAACTCAACGCCGCGTTTTTCCTTTGTTACCATAGAGTGGGAACTAATATAATTAATTTGTCTATTTTCAACTGATTCGCCGCTGCGACACGACGACCTGAATGTGCATAAGTTTCACATTGAATCTCAGTAAAATTTTTGTACAACTTTTCTTGTTAGCATTTCTTTAGTAGGATTTGACAAAAGTTTTTTTTTTACGAAGAGCGATTATTTGTTGAGAGAAGGTTCTATTTAATTTTTATACTTTTCACAAACAAACAAATTGAATTTTATATTATTTGAAGCAGCTTTTTTCATTTTGAAAATGTTTAATTGTGTTTTGAATTTAAACAAGTAGTGAGAGACAATTTAATACTCAGTATTAAAATATTTCTGTGTCGGTATTTAAATATTTTTGGCCACTTAAGTCTAAATCAATCAAAATAACATTTTTTAATTGTACTTCTACACTTAGCAAGCTTAACAAAAATATTATTTAGAAAACATATAACGTAGCATCGTGGCGTAGCGTCACTGCCACCAGCAGATTGTGGGTTCGATCCCCACTCGAGGAAATCAAATATTCAATATTTTCTATTTAAATATTTAATGTTTTCATTTATTCGCTCTGGTAAGGCAAAAATCGGCGTTTAGTTCCGCCAACAACACAACACGCAATGCCTCAAATTCGGTGGAAAGCGGGGACCGATAGTGGAACGGAGTGTCTTAACACTAGGTTCCCAAGTTCCCTCTACCTACCTTGCCATGTGCGGGATACAGCGTGAAGATGAATCATTGAAACATATAAAAATTTTAAAGTAATTTCATATCGTCGATCATTAGTCAGTCAAAAGGAAAGTGTCCAAGAGGCGCAGGCTCAAATCTCTTCTCGTTCAATTTGTTATAGGTCTCCTAAATAGTAATAAACTTTATTTATTATTGAAACATCCCAATAAAGTTGAAATCAGTCTTCAACCGTCGTATGTCGTATATATATATATATATATATATATATATATATATATATATATATATATATATATATATATATATATATATATATATATATATATATATATATATAT
>DWMZ01001689.1:0-15698 GCA_018249855.1 Eueides tales michaeli
ATATATATATATATATATATATATATATATATATATATATATATATATATATATATATATATATATATATATATATATATATATATATATATATATATATATATATATATATATATATATTCTGTACAGTGCACCAAAATTACATTGGAGTGGACGGAGCACGAGAACCATATCTTCTCAGCGTGGTGCAAGAGGGTGCAGGACTTTTACGAGCCATTCTCTTTAATAAAATGGTAAGTTTATAGCCTAATTGTTCTTTTTACGTAGTAAAAAGTACAGAAATTATTCTGTACAAATGATACAGAACATTCAACGATAATAATATTTAGTAATATAATTAGTATGAAAATAGGCTACAATAAGTAGTCTTATTTTTGGAGAGTTCGATTTATTTTCTTGTCGATATAAAAACATTTATAGAAAACTTATCTGATCATAAAAAAATTGTAAACCATATATTTCATAATATTTCCTATGTTAGTACAACATTCTTATTGCTTTTACGAGCTACTTTTGAAGCTAATGTTATTGTAATGTAATATCGGACTAACAGGTCCACCCTGTTAGTCCGATATTACTCAATAACATTAGCTTTAAAACTGTAGGTAATAATGATACATTAAAACAGCCAAATAATTGATAAAATAACAGTTCATAACTAGAAACTCTAGCAAACACTTTTTAGATATACTTTATTTATAAGCCTTCAAGCCACTGACCTACAAGTTATTGTGACGACATTAACGCCTACATCTCTATAGCATCTATTAAGTTTAAAAATATAATCTTTTCTCAATGAATTGTTTTTGTTAAGCACAAAATAGAACTACCTTAACTTAAAAAATATACAATTTTATTTATTAATTAACATATTTTATTTTTAAACTTAAGCGTTCAGTAATAAATTAAAAGAATGTATATAAAATTTAAAAAAAACCAATCAATTGTAAGTTAAACTCGCCCACCGGGATTCTGTACCAATTTCCTGACTTAAAAAACGTAGGTCTACGAAAAGTACAACTTAGAAAATTAGGTAAAATAAAGTTGAAGGGCCTATGAACTTATTTTATATGATTCTTGTTGTTTTTGTATTATTTTTTTCTATGATATTTACCTATAAGTTTCCATATTTCACAATTATTACTTTATTTGCATTGATAGTTTTCTTCTCCTTCTTGCTAAATTTGCTAACTGTAGTTCGGCTAGACCGATACAGATTTAGATTACGCGACAAATTTCATACCAAACGCAGCAAATACAATGCTCGTTTTGATTGCGTTAACGTAAAACCTTAATTCTTTTGGTACTCCAAGTGACATCTGGAAATTAGATATTAATTTTATAATTTCAGGCGTTCTTGAGATAAATGGTCTTGACAGATGTACAGACGGTCAGAAAGATAAACGTCCGTTGTCCGGACAATTGAAATATATTTAGATTGGAACGAAGTTTAATTTGGTTTAATATATATAATTACATTTTTTAGTTTTTTAATATTGTAACATTTTTATATAAATTTAGCTTTAGTCCCATAACAAATATCAACCACATTTCTTGATTATTTTTCACTCTGAATAAAAATATTGCTGACTACGTTGCTCTACTTTACACTTGGGATCTCCGTGTTTGTTGTTAGGAAATTGAAAATGATATCCAGACTAAAAATAATTACATGTTTTTATTAAATATAGCACGTGTTTATAGTCCGGTCGTGACTATAAACGCGACAGGTCGTGACTATAAACGCGACAAGTTCGAATCCCACTCGACTCGACTCGACGAAATGTAATATATAATGTTTTGAAAACATTGTTTTCGTTTCTTTGTTTAGGCGGAAATTAGAAAGTGGAACGGAATGTTTTAACACTAGCTTTCCAAGAACCCTCTGCCTACTCTGCCATGTGTGGGATACAGCGTGAAGCCGAAAAGAATCTATATATTACTTATATAAAGATATATTTCCTACATCAATAAACAAAGTAACATTAAGTATGTTTGGAATTGTTGGTAAAATATGTTATTGTTATTAAGGGGGCTCATAAAATATACCTGCCAGCGAGTGCTTGGAGTGGGGGCGGTGCACAAGCTCCAACAAGACCAACCCTGAAGCAGATACTAGCCCAGTTCACTTCTATCGACAGGATCGACAAAATGCCTAGAGAGGTAGGACAACATATTTTAATGGATATCTAATATATTTAGTATATAGGAAGCTAAACTTTAAATTAACCCATTGACGAAATAAACAAATTTATTAAATATGAAAGAACTAAATTAGATAAAAACATATATTTCACTCTCCAAATAAACACGGCCCTATTTGCGTATCAGTACTAGAATTCCTCGTTAAAATAAAAAATCACATATTATGTAACAATTCTTACATAGTTTGTCCCAAATAAATGTGTTTTTATACAGCATGTATAGTAATTACGAAAGAATGTATGAAATTTGAAAGAAATACGATCTCATGTCGTGCTTGCCTAACGATTCCTATGGTGACAGATAGTACATAATACATATTTAATACAAATGGGCACTACGAAATTCTGTCATATTCACTAGTGGCACATGACTATTAATAAAATTCTTAATGTGAAAATATTCCATAATATTTACATTATAAAAATATATAGGCATTTCTTGTTATTATGTATAGTTAATATGAAAAATATTGTTTTGTATGATATTAAAATATTTGACCACACCAAAACAAATCGATCATTCACTTAAAATAAATTTAAATGTCTAAACAGTTATTGAGAGGCTAAAACCAGGCAAATGTGATTTAAATAAAAATACATGTTTTTCTTTATTACCATTATTTTTGTTAACTTACAAACATAAAATCTAAAAATGATACGATAATCGCGTAGCTGACACTGTAAATGGAAATAAAAGCGTCGTAACCAATACCGTACAATCGCTACGAGGCACGCGCTTTATCGACGGAGACGTGTTATGTTCATCGTAGCACTCGTAGACTTGTAAATCATATTCATGTATTTATGACGATTTTAATGCGTAAGTATTTATGTACATTTTAAATAAAAATGCACGCTGAAATTATAATTATGTATGTATATATATAAATATATTAAGTTACTTGTGAAACCATTGTGTTAGTAACTAGAAAATACTGTTTAAATTCAAATCTCGTGGAGTCAAACCATTTATCATTTTAAATTCCTATTAAAAAATATCAGACCAGTGCCAGACCAACGTTAAAAGTTGGCAACGTCTCTTATATTGCGCGACAGGTAAAGCTTTAGAGAAAGAATTCGGAAATATCGTCCTGAATTACAACGGGTACAAGAACTTATAAACGTTACAATTTAAGACGATTTTTTAAAAATTTTTAAATATGTAAACACTAGGGTGCATATTATTTGTAATTTTTATATCTTCTTTTTTTCAAACTTGCCTAATAGGCAAAGTTGCCTAAAAGAAAAAGGGTAAAAATTAAGTTAAAGTATTGGAAGGAAATAAAATGTTCACCATAGAGCTATTTGCTATTAAGAACACTGACGCTATAGATCGTTGTGATAAGAGAAAACGATCAATATTATAGTTGCGCCTGGAATTTCAACATGAATTGCATTGAAATATTGTTCTTCAGACACGTATCGTAACTTAATGAAAAATACCATAAAAATGAAATAAACTTCTAAATTTACTCCACGATTTGAAAATGAAGGTTATTACTTGACCTTAGCAAAGAAATTATGGCTATGTTTGATTTTATTAATATTTACGTGTGTAAATAAATAATTTATGGATACACTTACATTTTTATGATGTCTTATGTGTATAATATAATTAACAATGAACACTTACTTATATTTTTACATACATATATCGACCGACTTATATATAAATCCATTTGTTTTTTAAATATGTTTTATTATCATTAAACTATTGAAGGCCTGTCGTGTGACTATAAACGCGACAGGTTGCGGATTTGATCCTCGCACGAGGAATTGAAATATTTAATATTTTCAATTTAAATATTTAATGTTTTTATTTCTTCGCTCTGATAATAAAGAAAATCGCGGCGCTTAGTTTCGCCATTCAACATGCATTGCTTCAAATTCGGCGGAATGTAGAGAACAGAATGAAGTTAATCTTAACACTAGGTTCTCAAGTTTTTTCTGACTACCGTGCCAAGTCAGGGATACAGCGTGAAACTGGTTAAGCTATTTGCTATTGATAATGGAAATATCAAGGCTAAGGTAATTCATTTATATATTTTCTTAGATTACGTGTCCAGAATTACAAAAAGATGTTTTGCTGCTTGAGGAACAAGAGGGCTCTGTGAATTTTAAAATAGGTGTTATGATAATGAAGCCTGGTCAGAAGACGGATGACGAAATGCTCTCTAACGGTAAAATATAAAAGCTGCAGATATCAAAAGTTTACAAGAATTTTAAAACCAGTATAAATTATACTTTAAACAGAGCTACATTTAGTTATAATGTTGTCAAACGAGGATTTAAGAGGTCTTGATTCAAATTAAAAACTATCGAAAAACAAAAACTTCAAAATTAAAGATAAATTCAGGCTATTTTAAATTTAAAGCTATTATAAAACAAAATTTTAAGATATTTTAATTCACTAATTAATCCTCGGATTTACCTGCCAAAGATTGATGAATCCACAAAATTGAATTAACCTTTTAACTTAATTTAAAAACTTCTTCGATAAATTAAATAAAGCTTTGTGTTTCAGAGAAAGGCAACGAGAAATGGGAACGATTTATTTCACTTTTAGGTGATAAGATTCGATTAAGAGGATGGAACCGATTCCGTGGAGGCCTAGACGTTAAAGGTAAAGCTTACACAACTAAATATTAGCCCAATATCGAACGAATGCGGTTGTGATTGTTGATTTTATATTGTATGTATTCTATATATATGAATATTTTGCATTTTATAAATACGTTTTTATTTTTAGGTGACATGACTGGCAGCCATTCGGTATACACTATGCATCAAGGACACGAGATCATGTTCCACATATCTACCATGCTACCATTTTCGAAGGACAACAAACAACAGGTCAGATTAGTTATGTACAAAATACTTTTCTCGGTGTTGAATTACTTTTTGTTGCATATTAAAATGTCTGCTACAATAGCAACTAGTAAACATGTTCTAAAACTATTACGTAATTTTTAAAATCTTAGTTCCATCAAAGTTATAAATTCCAGATTAATTAATCAGTACTACTATAACATTTAGAAACCCATCTCTAGTTTTGTAAATAATACTTAATAACTGTAAATATTGAAAATAATACTTTAAATAATAAAACTTTTGGGACCTCATCAGTATACTTACGTAAAGTATAATTTTATAAGGCATAAGCTATAGTATGTTTTTAAGAATAAATTAGGTTTAAATGTAGCAGCCACAGTTCTAAGCAGTGTAATGGCTGCTCATCTTAGAATAAAAATGCTTTTAAAATGTTCTTTTTCCCTGTATTCAATTTATCTTTTTGGCAACTTTTGCGAAAAAGCCAATTGAAGGTCCCTCTTAACGATAATGAGCTACACTGTTCCTTAAATGTTACTATGAATTTTACTTTCGAAATGACCTTAAAAATATCAATATACTAAGTATTTTTATATTTGCATGTCGCAAGTCCCTGTCTCCTGGAAATCTGTGCTATTTTTTAAACTATTATTTATCTTAAACATTCATTAGACATGAATGTGGCTGCTACATTAATAAATATAACAAAATAAATAATAAAAAAATACATACTATATTCATAAATACATGAATAATAATAAAAAATACTACTTCGTATTTATGATTACCACCATTCTTGCTGTTATCGTCTGTTAGTAATAAGAAAAATTTAAAAAGAAATAAAATTAAGGCAGAAGTAATACTTATAACATATAAACCGTTAAGTGCCCTGTTTAGTATTTTCACCCTCATCCAGAATAAAGCATATTAAAGGCATTAAGTTACGCCAAGCGGTAAATAGTCTATCCGGGGTGATATAAAATTTTCTTAAAAACTCCGAGGGTCTTAAGCCTGTTATTTAAGAGATCTTTGTCAACATTACTTACTGGTTCCTTCAGACTTTTATTGTTATTCCTTGTAATATATTTTTAAAACATTAAAATATTGTTTATTTTTTTATTATATTGACTTTAATTACTTATTGACATTTAAATATAGCTATAAATAAAAACAAAAAATATATTTACTTAAAATAAATATTTCATTTCCGAGAGTGGGAATCGAGCTCACAACTTGTCGCGTTTACAGTCGCACGCTTGTGCTCCTACACCATGACCGACCTCATTGAATTTACATGTAGAAATAAATAAATATTTTTTGTAAACTTTAAAGTGCATATACTGCTACTTAATTGACTACTCTAGGTACGTGTGTATGCCTACAGCAGATTCATGCTCTTGCATTAGAGCTGCTATTGCTTTATAAGACGCTATACAATAATATTAAGGACCTTTTCCAATTCGGATTGACATAAGACACAAATAAACTAGAATTAAGATCAAGCTGTGCTAATATTTTGATAGTGTACATATAATTTGAAATTTCTTAAGTAGATACACGTTGAAGTTGTCGATAGTTTTCTTATTATAATATATTTCATCTTGTCATGTTACATACTGATTTCTCAGTAGTACTAGTTCATATTTTTACTATTTTTAAATTGTCATTCCACACTTAGGAAAGAAAAATACTAAATTTAAAAACGTATAAATATTTGAACGAAGCAGGATTTGAACCCGCGCCTCTTGGAATCCGTCCAAGCACTCTGACCACTAAGCCATTCGTTCTCACCAAGCTCCGTCGAAAATTTTATACACTTGTTACAACTTATTTGTATTGTTAGCATCTCTGTAGCATCTCTGTTAGCATCTCTGGAGATTTTTACAAATTTCCGCTAACCAAAGACAATTCGTTAGAATTATCATTTGGCAAGAGAGAATGTAATTTATTAAATATTTTTACTATTTTTTAAGTGTTATTCCACACTTAGGAAAGAAAAATTTCGGCGCAGCTTGGTGAGAACGAATTAAAAAACAGAGCGCTTGGACGGATTCCAAGAGACGCGGGTTCAAATCCTGCTTCGTTCAAATATTTATACGTTTTTAAGTTTAGTATTTTAGGAGTAGTTCATATCGTACATAATGGTCTTTAATTATCCACACAAATTATTTTTAACAAACAACTTAATCTGAGAAACTACTGGTTTGGATTGACAAAAGTAATTATGTGTTATTCAGTCCGTTTATCGTGCAGTCATATAATATTTAACCCACGGTATCACCCACTATATTACACAATGCTTAGTTATTGCCACTTAAATATGCGAGTGAAGCCGCAAGTAAAAGCTAGTTATTAATATTAAAAACATGCATGTCACAAATCCGCGCTGCGCGAGCATAATTTTCCTAAGAGGCATTATATGTTTTACTAAAAGCTCTATGTCAATGGCCACAATACTAGCTCCTATTGTAATTGTTACTGTAGTATAATATGCTATAGTCATTACTTTATTTGGAAAATATAAATATGCTTTTGAAAATGCATTAGGTAATTCGTAAAAAATATAAAAAATCATTTGTAAAATTAATATGTATCCGTTGTTCGTGTATGGAATATACGTTTACAATAAATATTTTATTTTTGGTCATTACATTACCGAAAAAATATTTAGCAATCACTTTTAATAAATTAAATTTAAAACAAACTACATTTGCGCACATTGTTATTAATTTATATATAATCAATTAATATATGTAGGTATCTACAACATAATTTTTTTGAAAAAATTCGTTAAGTAGATATTTAAACTTAATTTTAAAATTGCCATTCTGACGTCATGTTCATTCTGTAATTAAATCTTTGACTTTCGCGATCGCGCGATCGCGATCTTAAATAAAAAAAATAACTATATTTATCGCATATATTGATATTTTATGCATTTTTGGGAACCTGTTTCGAATTTTTTTTCCAAAAATGGATATAGAAATCAATCTACCCGATAAACCCAGTTACTTTAGTTATATTTATAAGACAGTTGTTCAAATTTAAATTGAATTATACGTAACTAACAGAATATTGATTTCAGAAACTATCTTATGTTACATTTGTTAAGTTTCAGTTCGGAATGTTAAGGTATTTTCATTATTGTCATACAGCTGGAGCGGAAGCGGCACATCGGTAATGACATCGTCAATATTGTATTCACAGAAGACTCCGTTCACAACACCTTCAACCCGCAGTGTGTGAAGAGTCATTTTACTCGTATCCTTACTAAATATTTTTTTTCTAATATTTTGAAGTGTATATTTTTATAAAGCGCTAATTTCTGTCACTTAACACGCAATGGCTCATTCTATCTCTTCTCTATCAAGTATATTTTTAAGCCAATAAGAAAAAGTTACAATATTTACAAATAATAAAAGTAATTTCATTTAATAATTTATGAAAATAATACTTGTAAGCTTTCGTTTTACACTCAGTACAAAACGAAATAAAGCTGTATAATTAAAGCGCCCATTATTATTCATGTAAAGCTGGGCTTCATTAAATTGTATCAAAGCTTATTTGAAACTGCATGGCAAATAAACTATGTAGGGCACGCTCCAGCTCACCAATAGTAAACAGTAATGTAAAATACAAGTACTTAGTAATTTTGTCATGAATACCCGTTTAAAATCAAAATCAAGATCAAAATATTCTTTATTCAATTAGACCATTACAAGCACTTTTGAATCGTCAAGTTACATAGAAATGTCTGTAGTGTCAGTCCTACAGGAAGCTACCAAGTGAATGCAATTTAAAGTTTTTACTAAAAGTATTTACGAGTAATTTATCATTAACTTCAACTATAACATACCTAATTTTATTTCATTCAATATTCTTTGACGATAATTTTATTTTCCGTATTTGGTATATACTAAAACCCTTAATTGATGTGAAAAGTAATATTAACTTGGGGGCCAGGCTTTTTAATATTTTATGTTAATATTTTTGTTTGTTTAGGCAAAGCAGAGGTTTCAAAAAATGTTTATATTTATGATATAGAAGCTTATTTAAAATTATAAACAGTTATAATTTAATAATATATATGTTTTTTCAATAATACTGATCCTATGGACAATTCAGATGTATTTGCAGTAGTTTCAGAGGTGGAAGGAGAAGGTTACAGGTTGAGTGTATACACGGACGACACGGTGCCTCCGTTTGGACCATCTCTACCATGTCCTCCGATTTTTAATGATCCACAGCTTTTTAGAGAATTTCTTTTGGTAAGCTTATAAAACATATTTTTCTAAAATACATTAAATTAATTTCAATTTCCGTATAAATGCGTTATCTTTGAAATTCAATTCGGCTTTAAAACAATATACATATTACGACGCTTGCACAGCACTACATACACATATATAACAATTATTTGTTTTTCAAATGATCTCTAGATCGTCTTCTCTAGAAGAATCATCATTTATAATGAATGTAAAAAACTTACATTTAAAACTGTTTTCCAATATCGAGACAATTTAGAATGTTTACTCTCGATTTTGGGTATTAAGATTATACAATTTATTTACAAAAATAATACTGTCATCGCTTATTATAAATAATATTTTTACATATTTGAGGCCTGTCGTGGCGCAGCGGCACAAGCGTGTGGCTGTAACCCACATATTCTGGGTTCGATCCCCAGTCGCGGAAATTAAATATTTAATATTTTCAATTTAAATATTTAACGTTTCATTTTTTCGCTCTGGTAATAAGGCAAAGCGCGGCGTTGAGTTCCGCCACTCAACACGCAATGCTTAAATTCGGCGCATAGTGGGGAATGGAAGTGGAACGGAGTGTTGACACTAGGTTCCCGGATTCCCTCTGCCTACACTTCCTTGGGCGGGATACAGCGTGAAGCTAAAAAAAATTTTTTACATAATTTGTAAGAACTTATTTCACTTATTTCACTTATTTCTCTCAACTCTAAGTTTTGAATTAAGGGCTGGTTCCATTACTGACGTCGTAGAGGATAGCCTTATCTGCTAGATAAGCTATAATTTTCGGTTTCACACTATCGGCCAATTCAAATGGCAGATATCAGAAAGTTGAACCATGCTTGTGTGCAGGCGAAGGTGTCAAATTATAAACACGGAACAAAATTATTTCTCACAAATATTTTGCGACTTCGTAGGTAATAAATAATTAAAACAGGATCTAATTATTATAAAAAAATATAGAACAAAAGTATGTATTAATAAATGCAAATCTTCTGACAAAAAATACTTCATTTACACGCTTGTGAAGTTTTACCAAGGGTCCACCAATATGAGCGTTAGCACAGGGCTTGGCGTGGCTTCTGAGAGCTTGCGAGAACTTGTCGGCAATCCGGCCGGCCTACCGTGCCATGTAGGCACACAGAGCATTTGTCTTCTATTTTGAAGAGTGAACCAAAAAAATAGAAGACAAATGCTATAATTTTAGAATAAATCATAAACAAGTAAAAAAGATAACATTTATGTGTGTATCTGTGAAACAAGTTATAATATCCTTCCTTAGTGATAAAAATATTGCAATAAATTTTGGATTGTCTTGAATAAAAAATATTCTATTAAAATATTTTTTTGTTTCTGATCTGTCAACTAGATAGTAAATCGGTGAATACTATCTACTAGATTAGTAATCAGGGAGTTTGATGATGAAACAGAAAATCTTCTAAATGAGTCTGTGAGATATAATTTGATTAAACTTTTTTGACCTTATTAAGCTATTTAAAGAAACATAAATTTGCTCAAAATAAGAACATTTCTACTAATGTAAAATAAGTAAAGTGAATTATTGAACTTTAGGAATTGCGTAGGACTGGGTGACCTACGCCCATGGGAATTCTGGTTTCCCAGTGGGCTAATGCCTAGATCAAACTTTTTTACCCACATTGAGCTAAAAATTAAAAATAAACACATCAGTTCAAAACAAATGACAAGGCCCATCTCTAGATACGTTCCTGAACTTTTCCACTCACTCACTCAGCTTCACGTTGTATCCCGCACATAGCAGGGTAGGCAGAGGGAACTTGGGAACCTAGTGTGAAGACACTCCGTTCCACTTCCGTTCCCCACTTTCCGCCGAATTTAAGGGATTACGTGTTGAGTGACGGAACTCAACACCGCGCTTTTGCCTTATTACCAGAGCGAAGAAATTAAACATTAAATATTTAAATTATAAATATTTCATTTCGTCGACTGAGGATCGAACCCACAACCTGTCGGTTACAGTCACACGCTTGTGCCGCTGCGCCACGACAGGCTTCAACTTTCCCCTTTTAATGATGCTTTAAATATAATTATATAATATAATCTCCAAATTCCTGCGTATGGTAGGTACTGCATGCATGCATAAAGTTTAATGTAAGTTCGTTAGACTACACAAGCGAAAAATATAACAAGATAAATCGTAAGAAAAGTAGCAATTAGGAATACATTAACTATAACAAAAGATTAACTAACGTACATTTTTTTTTCGCCCTAACTGGTCGTCGTGTTCAGTAGGGAATTCTCCGTTAGTAAGTTTATTAACGTCAGCGGACGAGTCTAATAAAATTCGCTTACTATGAGATGGGAGAAATCACTGAAGTGTCGAGTTACTCGTTAAGGCAATTTAGAAAGTCTTGTTGTGATTTTTAATATTTTTCATATTTCATATACTTGAAAATAATAAATTTCTTCTTTGAAATGTCATTTTGAATTATATACGAACTATATTTTATTGATTACTAGAACAATGTTCTAAATTTTAAAATAATATTAATGTTTTATGAACTTCTCGCTTGTTACAATTACGTGTGACTTAGAAAATGAATATAGGTATATTTATATGTTATATATCTGGAATTTTTATGATCCCTGATGGTATTCATCTGGATCTTAATTTGATATAAAATTGTTTACAGGTCAAACTAATGAATGGTGAAAAAGCTGCTTTTCAAACACCGACCTTTGCGTTGAAACGACAGCGAACTTTAGATACCCTTATACGAGACATATACGCGGAACATTGCTCGGATCATAAAGTGGTAAGTTTTCATATGACATTTAAAGTTCTCAATTGAATTTTCAACTTGGGCTTTGTTTTAAATACTAATTAATTTTACTGAGATGCTAACTCGACGTTAGGAGAGCAACTGGGTAAACAAAGTTATACTTACGTCGTATCTAGGATGTTACGTTTGTATATAATTGGTGTTTATGGTGTATACGTAATGTGATTTAATAATCTATCTAAATATACCAAAATAAAAAAAAATTAAATACCTCCAACAGAAAAAACACTTCCACACCTTGGCAAAGTATTGGTACTGTTGATCTTAAACTACTAATCCGATTTTCATAAAACATAGTTGAGATCCACCACTATGAACTTGGTTTTTGGTGAAACAAAAAATCGCACTCGAATTGGTTTTACAGGAGTGTTTTATAGGAGTTACCCTCCCAAGTTAATAAAACGATTCGAGTGTAACAGACAAACTCACACAGATAGGCGTGTCAAACTTTAAAACTCTCCTTTTTGTGTTGGGAGTTAAAGGTAATTTATTTATTTTATTTTACGAACAAATAATAATGAAATTAACATTTGTTAGACATTTTATGGACTATAATGCATTTTAGCCGATGCTCTCTCGTCGTGCTCTATCTGACGTATGGTCGGGCGGGGCGGGCGCAGGCGGCGCGGGAGCCGCACGCACTGAACGATTTTTACATGTAGGCCAGGCTTTGAAACTGGACGCTGTGTTACGGGGAGATGCACCTACGAGCTTAGTATCTACGGGTCAGTTCCATATAACATAACTTTAGTTTATATGACAGTTATCAGTTATATTCTGTAATTGAAATATAGAGTTGAAAGTCGATAAAACGAAAAAACGATAACGACATTAAAAAAAAGTAATTGACTCAGTATTTTTAAGATATTGACCAAATTAAGACCAAAGTATTTATTTCATACTCCAGTTACCATAAGCCTTCTATCAGTTATCGAAAATGCAATCGAAAAATATCAAAAATATGACTAAATCTATGTAATATTTTTCAAGGTCTTGCTTTTACTATTTTTTCGAAAACCAGTTCTGTATTATATTTTTTTATTATTTAATTAAATCTAAGGTTCTGGAGGGTCACGGCGTGCTCCTTGGGAAGGCAGATTGTGGCGCGCTGCCCCCCTACCTGCTACACCAATATGTGCAGAACAACTGGCTGAAGGAAGGCTCTTACTCTCTACTACTTCAAATACTTACATTTTGGAAGGTTATATTTAGTTTTTGCTTACCAAAATATAATTTCAAGGCACTTTAAAATTCTTCATTTGATTCGTCTTGTTTAATTCTAATATTACATACAGAAATTTGTAGTACATTTAAATAAACCTAGTACTATTTTTTTAATTTAAAACAAATGTTTATTTCTAATATATTTCTAGAATTTTAGTAGACAAGATGATGAAATTTCATCTAAAGAACATGAGATCAAGTGTGGCCTACACTTGACATTGACTTTATTGTTAACTTAGTAAATCTTTCGAAGATTGATTTTTATATGAAGATATACCTACTCATATTTATTTATAACGAGAAACGTGCATATTTATCTATTTATGCGACAGGTTGTGGGTTCGATCTCTACTCGAGGAAATAAAATATTTAATATTTTAAAATTAGACATTTATAATATTTTCATTTTTACGCTCTGGTACAAAGGCAAAGTGCGGCGTTAAGTTCCGCCGCTCGAATTCGCGAATGGAAAGTGGGGAACAGAACAAAGTGTCTAAAGACCAGGTTCCCAAATTCCCTCTGCCTTCCCTGCTATGTGCGATGTGAGATTTAATTTATATCTAACACATTTAACATACCTGAACAATTGTTAACGACCCAGGTGGCGTCATAAAACTTATTAAATACCTGATATATAAATATGTATATATAAATATAATATTATTATATATAAGTCAGATGTTACTTCTATAACTCATATCATATTATAAATTCTACAACACAGAAAGTGGCACAACAAAAGTAGTGCTAAGATGGGAAGGCTGTGTGCGCTCAGCGCGTGTGACAGAGCGCGCCGGCATATTCCGCGTGGGGCCGCGGGCGGCGGCGGGGGGAGGGTCGACGACGGGCGGCGCGGGGGGCGCGGGCGTGTACGCGCTGCCGCTGCCTGAGCTCGCCGCTGGGGCCTGGGCCATGCGTCCGCTGCAAGACTGCAAGCATGCGAGGCTTCCGAGGACTAAAACTGCACATTTCTTTGATGTGCTAGAACAAGGTTAGCCTCTATATTTAAAATAGTCTGCAATAAACAAATTTTCAACATTAAACAAATTTTCAACTTACATATGTTAAACATTAATTATATACGCATAAACTTGACAATATTGTCCGTAATATGTATAACTTAAATAATAAGAGTTTGATGAATAATAAGAGGCCTTCGTAATGCAGAGGTACAATAATACTAATTATTTTTATTTCCTCGCTACGTTTACGAGATAAAGCGTTAAGTTCCACGGAAAGTGGGGAACAGTAGAGTCTTAATGAGTAACGAATCGTCTTGACACTAGATACCGAGGTTCCGCCTGCCTACCCTCCTATATGCGGTATATATGTAATGTATATATAGTGCGAAGCTAAAAAAAAGTATATACAACATTTAACATATTTATTTAAAGTGTACGGAAACACATTAAGAATAAAAATACTTGTTTAGATAACGTTTAAAACGTTCAACGTAGAGTATAGCTAAATGATCAGAGTACTCGATACTTGCCTGAGAGGCGCGGTTTATCCCACATCGCTCAAATTTTCATATATTTTCTAAAGATGTGTAATATAAGACTGGCCATCTAATGTAATTTATAAAAATATAAAATAGACCTTCAACTACTTAGATATTTTTTGTTATAACAATATTTGCAGGTGAAAATGGTAAAACTTTACTAGCCATTGCCATCGGTCGAAGAGTTCTCCTTCTTACTGAAGAACAAAACGCTGACAACGATATGGGTTTCGAATACGTGCATATCAAAGTTAGTTGTGTATATATAACTCTTTTTAATATATACGTTAAAATAAATTGATCGTAGCGTTTGGCGCTCCGTTCTCTCTGCTTACCCCGCTAGGAATATACGATGGAGCTAAGTTAAGTTATACGTTAAAATAATATAGACCTATAGTGACGCAGAGGCACAAGCGTGTGACTGTAAACACGACAGGTTGTGGGTTTGGGTCCCACCCGAGGAAATTAAATATTTATTATTTTCAATTTAAATATTTAATGTTTTCATTTTTTTGTTCTGGCAAAGGAAGGCGTATAGTTCTGCTACTCAACACACAATGCCTCAATTCGACGGAATCTGGAGAACGGAACGGAGTGTCTTAACCCTAGATTCTTAAATTCCCTCAACCTACCCTCCCATGTGCGAGACAGAGCGTAAAACAAAAAATAATAATAATAACGATATTGTTTTTTACTATTTTTAAAGTGTTATTCCACACTTAGGAAAGAAATAAATAGTAAAAAATATTTAATAAACAGCATTCTCTCTTGCCAAACGATAATTCTAATTATCTTTGGGTAGCGGAAATTTGTAAAAATCTCCCTACAGAGATGCTAACAACGTAAATAAGTTGTAAGA
>DWMZ01001690.1:0-15697 GCA_018249855.1 Eueides tales michaeli
TTTAATTCAAACCGTTTCATATTCACTTAAATCTTATTAAATATAATTGACTATGCTTTTCTTTACGTTCCTACATATATTCCAAATCAACAGCGCGAAATTTGTTTTTATTAAAGTTCATAGAAACGACCTTTTTACTATTCACATTCAGAAATTAAAAATATTTATGAATTCAGAAATTAAAAAATATAATTTAATTCAAACCGTTTCATATTCACTTAAATCTTATTAAATATAATTGACTATGCTTTTCTTTACGTTCCTACATATATTCCAAATCAACAGCGCGAAATTTGTTTTTATTAAAGTTCATAGAAACAACCTTTTTACTATTCATATTCAGATTTTTATCTTCGTTAGATTTATTGGGCGCCCGCTTTGAGACTTTTTTGACGTTTTCTAAAGAATAAAAGTGGTTAATTCAAAAATAAACATATTTATAACTAGCTGTTACCCGCGACTTCGTCCGCGTTCACTATTTTGGTCATAGTGACTTACACATAAGAGATAGATATATACTGTCGCTGACTTTTTTTTAGAACTATTTAAGATAAATAATCCTACAGTAATTATCTTTGTGTAACTCCAACGATAAAAAAAGTTTTTTTTAAAATCGGTTTTCCCATCTTCGAGTAATCTGAGGAACATACGTATTAAGAACCTCCTCCTTTTTTGCAGTCGGTTAATAAAATGAGATGATAGTCAGATACAGATCTCCCAATTGCGTTACTATACGAAAAAACCGCATCAGTGCCTTTCAAATTTGACGGTTGCCCTCGATTTCTCCAGGATTCCATCATCAGGTCCTGATCTCCTTACCATGGGACCAATTGTGAAATATACCCTCTCGAACAAAAAAAGAATTTTGAAAATCGGTCCACCCATCTTCTAGTAATCGGGGAACATCATAAAAAACCTCCTTTTTTATGTCGGTTAAAATCCCTATAAATTTTAACTTATTGTGTTATTCTGATATCAAAGCTATATTACTGCAAAGTTTCATGAAAATCCGTTCAGTAGTTTTTGCGTGAAAGAGTAACAAACATACACACATTCGTACAAACTTTCGGATTTATAATATTAATAAGATAAACCTAGATATACATACATTTAAGCTTGAAATTCGCATATATGTATGTATTTTATTCAGCGATATGTTTTTTTTTTAATACGTTCTCTAATTTTTAACGTAGGAGTAACAGTTAACGTTTTGAATTCGGACTAAAAGAAGAGAATATGGTTTAGCCTGTATGCTAAAAAAAGCGTGAACAGATAAGAAAAAAACGTGAAAAAAAAACTTTAATAATTTGGAAATAATTTGAAAAATTAAAAAAGATAGGGCTAACTTAACGGAACAGGTTGTGGGCTTAATCCCTAATCGAAAAATATAATATTAAATATGTCCACTTCGCTCTGGTCACAAGGCAAAGTGCAGCGTTGAGTTTCGCCACTCAACAAACAATGGCATAAATTTGCCGGAAAGTCGATAACAGACATGTACTGGGAAATTCAGTGACTTAACATTAGGTTCACAACTTCCATGCCATGTGCAAGATATAGCGTACAAATAAAAAAAAATTAAACGTAAAATCTTTTTCAAAATTGCTATTATGACTTACTATAAATATAGTTCAGTACACTTAGGACATTGGAAAATATGTTAGAGAAAAGCTCTGAGTCCCTCGCCGCTGATAGCGTCTCCCTAAAGCTCAGTTACCTTTCATATAAACTACTTATTTTTATTAAGACTTGTACAAAAGTCTCAATGTTATATATTATATGGTAATAAAAAATCACTTTCACGCTGTATCCCGCACATAGCCGGGTAGGCAAAAGGAACTTAGGAACCTAGTGTTAAGGCATTCCGTTCCGTTGCCCACTTTCCGCTGAATTTGAGATTCCGTGTTGAGTGGCGGGACTCAACCCCGCGCTTTGTCTTATTGCCTTTACTATTTCATTAGAAAATATTAAATATTTCTGTTCGTTGAGTGAGGATCGAACCCACCAGCCAACCTGTCGTTTACAGTCATAAGTTCTGTACCACGACGGGCCTCTATTTTAATACATACTTATTTATATATTGCTGTAGTATCGGAGTATATTTATTTCCACGTCGGCAGTACGCGATGTGGTGATCAGTTCCAATAATCAACATAAAGTATGCACGTAGCAGGTTAGGCAGAAGGAACCTGGAAATCTAGTGTTGAGATATAAGGTTCCGATTAAGGCACTGCCGTTCTCCATTTTCCACCAAATTCTGGGGGCATTGCGTGACGAGTAGCAAAATACTTACAGACGCACGCGTGCCTCAAATAGTTTATGTAAAACTTCATACAAACACAATAAAAATGTTTTTTTTTTTAAATCTATAATAACAAAGGCAGCTAATTCTTTAGTACAGTACCAATTGTCAGTTTCACTGCAGCAGTAATATATCACTGGGGAGATAATTTTTTTTCTATTAAAAGGTAAGAGCGTCGTTTCAAAGGATTTAAATGATGCCATATTTTAAGATTGTTATATTTTTTTTGCTTTTTGCGAAATAGGATTCTTAGGTTTCCTAACGGTGTATATATACGTTAGACAGTCGTGTATACTTTTTTAAGTAGGGAGATAGTGCGGCGTTGAGTTTCGCTGATTGAAACACGTAGAAACACGTTAAATTCAGATTGAAATCGGGGAATAGGGTATTGTGATAGTGATTTTTCTACCTGTACGTTGAAAAAAGCGTAAGAAGAAGAAATCTTAATTAAATATTTTAAAAATAAATTAGTTTTTTAGCTTCGCACAGTATCCCGCACGCGGTAGGGTAGGTATACGGAACTTGGGATCATAGTATACTCCATTTCCAATAAGACACTTCGGTTCTTAAATCCCGTCAAATTCCATTGCGGGTCGAGTGGCGGAACGCAATATTGCAATTTGCCAGAGCGAGGAAATGAATATATAGAATTTTTCATTTGTTCGTGTGCAGATCGAACCTAACCAATCGCGTTAACAGTTACACATTTGTGCCCCTGCGCCTTGACAGACCTCAAGAAGCGTGAAAAGTTAAGGAGAAAAGACTTACTTAAAATAGTTTATAGACAAAATAAAAAATAATACTTTATAGATACTAATAAAGGAGCAAAATATAATTTTTAAAATGAAATCTTTATCAACATTGCTTTAGAAACATGTGGTTTCCTAAAGTACACTTAGGAGAATACCTTGGAGCAAAGCTCCGAGTCCCTCGTCTCTGATAGTTTTTCTCTTAAGCTGAGTTAGCTTTCAGATAAACTGCTACTTCTTCTTGCCTTGTAAGAAAATTTTCTTCTTGACTTGTAAGAAAATTTTCAATATATTCTATAGTATACTAATTTTATTAAATTTACGGACGATTTCCAAGATGCGAGGGTTCAAATCCCGCTACGTCCAAATTATTATATTTTTTATAGTTAATATTTGTCTTTCCTAAGTATGGAATAATACTTTAAAAATAGTAAAATTATTCTATAATTAATTTTTATTACTTAAATATCGTTGCAGTAGTCCAGGGTTCATTTCCCACTCGGTGGAAAGTAATTAATTTCATGTGCTCGTTCTGGCACGTACTATGGTAGGCAGAAGGAACTTAGGGACCTAATGCTAAGACACGCTGTCCCCATTAAAACACTTCCGGTACCCAACTTCCGAATTCTTGAGGTATTGCTTGTACAGTCAATTTAATGTAGGTACTCTGTACAACTGTAAATAATTAATACGGTTAAACAAATTTAACTTAAAAAAATAATTTACACAGTAATGGCTTCGATTTGTACTTATCAATTAACCTAAAAATATATTTATACGAGTATATACTCCCAGAGCACTGAACTCTTCATGAATAGCCAAAATAAATATAAACATGTAAAGCAACATTTATACAAAAACTTAAAAAGGTATTAGTATAAGGATCTTTAGAAACGTCCGCTTAAAGATCCGACAGGGATTCATCTTGGCTACACGCGCGTGAATTATGTAGCGACTTAGAGCCGGGCTTCAACGACGACAGGCTCCGATGTGAACTTACAAAAGTGTTTTGAATAATTTATGTATTTGTCACTTATGTATGTATATGTCATAATTTGTTTGGAAATATGTGAATATAAATGATAACGACTTCCTTCTGGTTCCTTCTGGTAACGACTTGCCTTCCCAATGAATTGAATAGTTATATTTGAATTATCAGTATTTTATTTTCTTGATGAACAAAGCGCGGCGTTGAGTTTCGCTATTAAACAGTTAATGTCTTGAAAATTGAATAAATAGTGAGAAATGGAATTCCTGAATACTTACTACTTACTACCTTTTCTCTGCTTATTCCGTTATACGACAAAAGATTAAAAGTGCTTTTTAGTGTTCCATTTTTTAAAAAAATCCGAATTCCCTATGAATAATTTAGTTTTCTATTTATTTGTCCATCTGTCTGTCTTTCCAGAACATTGTTTGCAAGGTAGCGTGGAGATATCAAGTTAAAGTAAATATTAAATTTAAAGGTCAATAGTTCCTTAGTATAGTAAGTAAAAATATAAGCTTCAGACTTATATCAATCAAAAAGAGCCTTGTGTATCATTTTTGATGCATTTTGTAGAACAATTGCCTCGTTATCAAAATGTGCAGGATGGTGTATTTCACGATTTATTTGAAATTTGGCTAAAACCGAAAACTTACAGTCTAAGCAAGTGAAAAAACAAAACAAAATAAATTGATATACATCACATCAACTTTTTTTGCAAAACTAATGCGTACGCCTATCTATTTAAGTTCTAATTTTTATAAATTGTAATACAATAATAAAATTGATACGGAATCCTCGGTGGCGTTCTGTCTCGTTATCGGCCGTTTTTTTAAACGAAAACTTATTTCTAATTTATTATAATACAATTTAATTTATCAAAACTTTTATCTACATATTATGTACAATAAAAATGTACAGTGGTAAAGAATCTTTCAACTACAAAGGAGACGCACCCAGATGGGTTCACACTTTGCTCGATAATCGTTTTAGTTTGCCAGAGTGTCGACCTCAAATATCTTCTAAACATAAAATAACGTAATGGTGACAAATGATTTGGATTTCATCTGACTGCTTATATGTATGTATATAACTAACAAGATATTTTTTACTTCATTCCACATTTAGACTAGAGGCGGAGGGAACTTAGTGTTTAGATATTCTGTTTCAATTAAGATCGTTCCCTTTCTTACACAAGCCGAATTTTAGATGCATGCTTTGTGGTTGAAATCAACGTCAGGCTTTGCCTCGTTAGCAGAGCGAAGAAATGAAAATATAAAATATTTTATTTCTTCTGGTGGGGATCAAACCACACACAATATATCGTATTTATAGTCGCTTCTATGTGTGTTAGTTACAATGTGTTACATCGAAATTATTGACATGATGTAGTATAGCCTATAGATTTCCTCGATTGATTAATTTCAAACAAATAATTCTTGATATTGGCATATACAACCCAACGGAATGAAAACCCGGAACTCATATAGGATCACTTATTCATAGAAATACAACATTTTTGTTGTTCATTTTATCGTACCATTTATCTACAGTTAAACACACATAAAACCTTTATACATACGAGTAGATATTATGTACACGGCGAGTTTCATACAAAATGTAACTAGCACAATGCAAAAATGGTCGAATCCTGTTTTTGCATTGATTTAGAACCTTGATTTTTTCTATGGACTAAGGGACCGTATACTTCAATGTGACACTTATTTGATACCTCCATGCGATGTTAGGACGCGTAGAGAAAAAACGATTTTGATATACGTCGAAGCCATCATCCTATAAAGGTTCCATTTTTGCTTTTTGAGGTACGGAACCTTACAAATACAAAAAATATGAAAAAATATTTTTAAAACGAGTCCAATTTACATAAAACTAGAACATTTTTAGTATTAATAAATGACATCAAAGCTTATTTGAGCTCATTGAAATTTGTCCAGCGTTAAAAACTTTACTTTAAATCAGTACTTGTAGCTGTCAGCGGCCTTTATTTTCCACATTTCGATTGAAAAAACGTTTCCTTCACTTTAAAGAGGAGGCTTGTTGTGGCGCAGGCACAAGTGTAGCTGTAAATGTGACAGGTTGTGGGTTCATATAGACTTCCGTCACTCAACAAGCAATGCCTCGAATTGAGCGGAATGATTTCATTTTTTCTTCTTCACGCGTGATTCTGCACTTAGCAAAAGGAACCTCGTACTAAGACACTTCGATCTCTTCTCTCCATTCGATTTTCGAAGCAATGCGTATTGAGTGACGGATCTCAACACAGCTCGTTGTTTTAATATCAGAGCGAAAACATTAAAATAATTTTCTCGATTGAAAATCAAACCCACAGTCGTCACGCGTTCAATAAAAGTCTCTAAAATCAGTTTATTCACATTCGTTGAAAGTCAAACACGAAAAAACATTATAATTTTGTTAATCACCGAGTCCTTGTCATTGAGACGCGAGTATGATAAATAATTCTCTAAGACATTTTCATCGCCATCATTTTCTTTACTTGGAAAAGAGCAAATTAGGCACGTATGAAACTCAGAATCTGTGGTCGTTGAAAGAAAACACGATGGCTTAATGATGAACTGTGACGTCATCTTGTCTTATGTTTTTATATTAGAGACTAACGGATCGCTCGCGGCTTCGCCCGCTTGAGTTACGCTATTTTATTTACTTATCTTAATTACTTTCGCGATATAATCGCCTGTATTTATATATTTTTAAATCTGACTCTCTATTTACGATATCATTATTTTTGGCTTCACTCTATATTTTGCAAATGGCAGTGAAGACAGAAGTAACTGGGGAATCTAGTGTAAAAATACTCCCTGTTCCAATTAAGACACTTGCATTCTTCATTTCTGCCAAATTTGAGGCATTATGCAGTTCGTATATCATACTACTTGTTTAAAAGAAACTCAACTGAGTCGAAATTAGAATCGAATTCACATCCATTGCGTTCATTGTTAGTTACTATCTCATTGCGCCACAACAGTCTTTAATATTATGTTTTTTTGTTAATCATACAAAGTGAATTAGGAAAATAGAAATGACTCACAAAAACCTTCAATTTCAAGCTTCAGGTTGAATCCCGTATGGCAGAGAGATGTCAGAGAGAACTTGGGAACCTGATATATAGGTATTTTCCTCCTTCTCCATTTCCGCTGAATTTTAGGGGCATAGCGTAGTAGCGTAAGCGACGGTGGAATCCTGCACTGCGTTTTACTTCTTTAACAGAGCAAAGAAATGAAAATATGAAAAATATAATTTCCCTAAAGATTTCACTCCCACAAATGAGAAACCGGCAACTGTTGTGTTAGTATTATTGATAAATATCGTACCTATATAGTAATAAAAAAATATATTAAATATAATGAATGTAGATAAAACGTTTACATTCAATAGATTTTAAAATTGGTGTTAGAATATAATATGTAAATGAGTACCACAAGCGGCTTTGGGTCCGCTACTGTGATATTTTTGTCACTTAAAGCCTAAATTTATATGAGTGGCGTCGGTCAACGATGTACACTGATAAGTAACGAATTTTACATCAGACGGTAATTTTACATCATACTGTACGATATTTTGTTTTAGCTTTACGGATATTTTGTTTAGAACTTTTCTTCCAATTTATTAACGAGGGCCTTAACTTTCAATATGAAATTATTTTTTTACTGTTTTTTAGTTAGATTTAAATGTAAATGATTACTAAAAATAGTTATATTGTCTTTTTTATTTATACTAAAAGTATTTTATATAACTTTATTATTCAGCTTTATGTTATATCAACAAACGCATAGTGGCAACGCAAACCTTGCGTCCAATTTTCTATACATGTTAAATCTACTTAAAGCCACATTTCGTCTTGCTACAATAGCAAAACAACGATAATAGCTTATTCCCGCTTTTCTTATTCCAACCCATAAAGATCGTGCTTACCTATTAGTTCACAACAGCCTCGTTACAAAACGAGAAATTACTAAATATATATCACTTTTAATATTTTTAAAGTATTATTCCAAACTTAAAAAATAAAAATATTAATATAAAAAAATTATGAAAATTTGAACATAGCGGGATTTGAACCTGTGCCTCTTGGACGGACTTCAAGAGGCGCTGGTTCAAATTCTTTGGTTCAAATTGGTTTTAAATTTTCTTTTTTTTTAAACTTAATTTTGGTTTTCTGCTTTTAGATTTTGATTATGGCGGTATGCCTGCTGTATGACGGAGCTTAACGCCGTGTTTTGTCATTGAAATACAAATTTGAAAATAATTATTTTACGTAAGCAGAATCGATTAACCAAATGGTACTGGGCCTGGAAGTGGCACTGAACCACTCTTCAACGATTGCATCAAATTCAAACTATTTTATATTTTAAAATTAGAGTTTGATTCTTCCAAATGCACAACATGCTTTCTCGTTCTAACAAACAGACAAAGCACGTAAAGCGTTCTCTACATTACTGTGCTGATGGAAGCTATATTATACGTATACGAGTAAAATGTAAAAATAATTATTGTAATTCAAACCATACGTTTGGAGCTTTAAAAGCTTTTGAAGATAGGCGATGCAATTTATCGTTAACTGCCTTCGTGATTACGTGATTGTAAATTGAAATCGAATGAGTGTACTACAGTCTTGTGCCGAAATGTTAAGCTGTTACATTTATTTAGTTTTTATTAATATAAGTAACAAAGATTTCATATAGAATTCTTTAAGCTTTAAGCTTAACAAACCAAAGTGTGGAACTGACAACTCTGTTCGTAATGTATTGAAAATTGGGCGGTAAAAAAAGATAAAAGATCATGAGATACATGAACTTTTATCTTTGCCTGATAACAGACGGATAGATAAATAGATGAGTCACACAGATAGATGGGCAGTGGGGTCTTAGTAAAAGGGCAGGGCCCATTTGCTCTTTGGGTTCCACCCCCTTAAATGTAAAATTACTTATTTCTCTTATTTTTCAAATACTTTACAAATGGTCCTTAATTATAAGTAACATTATCAAACTACCTACTACTATAATGATGTCAACTGACTGACAAATGCCACCTCAGACTGACGAATGCCACCCGTGACCACGGACTGCTGAAAAGTGTTCGTATCATCGGATTTCCAAAAATATATAGAAAACAATAAAAGCGATTAACCCGCAATTAAAATTGTTTGACTTAAAATGTTAAATAATTTAGTGAGTTATGAGTAACGCAATGTAAGTAAATACCTACATTCTTCAATGAAGTTATGTAAAACCGAATAAGTTTCAATTTCGACTCGAAAGTATTGAATATTTACTTTTCCCGCCTATATATAATTTCCGCAAATTACGGCGTTCAGTTCCGCTATTCCGTACAATATCAAAAGTGAAATGTTATTTTGATACCGTATACCCTAGTCTTATTGCTTATGATTTATTACGTAGATGTACATAGTATAGCGTAGCTTAGTTATGACGGCAACAAAATCACGGTTGAATTGCACTTTTAAAGTAACATGCCGGTTTAGTAGACTCTACTATTGATATTTCCGCGACAGAGAAGTTTTCTTATTTCATTTATTTAGTACTTCACTATAGTGGAAAAGTATTTTCCAGTGCTTTCTTTTTCAGAAATCCCGCAGGTATATTGATTCGTGATGATTTTCTTCATTTGTATATTGAGTTTTATCGTTTCGTTTTGTTTTCCTCTTGTACTATGTTTTATTGAAAGTTATTTTTATATCGCTATTATATAGTAGGTATCAGAGGTATAGAAAGTTAAGATAGAATTTGGAAATTATATTATTTCTTTTTTAGTTTCAAGTTGTATATATTGTTAACCTATGGGAACCTATTACTTAGACATTTCGATCCTCATTCTTCGCCCATTTATCGAAATGTTGCGTCGAGGTTCAACGCTGTGCCTATATAAGAAAGCGAGAAATGAACGAGTAAATACTTCATTTCATTAAGTGGAGATCGAACTTACTACCACCGCGTTCACCATCGCACGCTTATGCATTTGCCATGATACGACCGATACTCAAATAATAAAGATTAGGTCTTTATATTTATTTCACAAACATTTTATCTCACTAAATAGTAAATCTATCAATATATATTATATTTTAATTTGTAATTGATAATATTATTAATTTCGATGGTATAATAGATATATGGAAGCAAATTGTAAATAATGTATTCTATTTAAATGCATGTTTTAATATATATTTTGGGGTTTTGGGTTCAAGAATAAAAAAAAACGACGCGACGTAGAGTTTTGTCACTTTACAAGCAGTTAAAAAAATAGTGAAACAAACAAAAACAAAAAATATATGTTCCCTTTTCCTTCTCTTTTTTTACGGGATACAACGTGAATCTAAATAGAGACAAGTACAAATTCTAAATTACAATTTATATTTATATAAATTCGTCAACCAAGTTAGATTTAAACGAGCTATTAAGAACAGTAGAGCAATCATCCATACGAACATGAACCGCTTGTGTTATGCTTCTGTCTAAGTGTATAAGTGTTTATGAAATTCCATATTGCGATCACTAGTCTCCTCTCGAGCGGCTGTTTATGATCGCATTTCAAATGCAAATGAAGCAATATGTGCCTATCTTTCAGTTTAACCAGTAAGGAAATAATATATTTGTTTTCTTTTTCTTTCAGATTGACGTTGTACTCACAGACATGGTTGGGTAGACTTTATTTTTTTGTTACCAGAAAATGAGGAAATATTAAATATGTAGTAAATATTTAATTTCCTCAAGTAGTAATCATACCCACAACAGTTGTCAGTCACACGCTTATTCTTTTAACTACAGGTATCTCTTTAGTTAAAGAGGAGAAATAAAAATAAATAATATAATTTTTTATGAGAGCTTGCAAGGAATTCCAATTTCCAATTTAGCAATTTTATATTTTTTCTATTGCTTTATGAATAGGCGTATATGACATATCGATATTGTATTTTAGCAATTTAGAAAGTAACCCCCATAAAGCCGCGAATATAACATTAAATATTCGCGGCTTCAATGGAAGATCGTAAAATGAGCTCAGACCAAGTGCATGGAAAGAAACGTAATCCGTTAAAAGGTTTCCACGGAAATGTATAATGGCATTAAGCATGTTTCACATTGACTGAAGTTACTCGTATAGAGACTAACGACGTCTTGAAGTAGCGTTTTTTATCAACGCCTGTGAAGGTTTGACACTCGGTGGAGCATAATTATAACATATTTAATTTAGGTATAAATAATAATTAGATATTTTTATATAAATTAAAAATGTCTGATTTTTTTTAACTTAAAGCTTTATCCCGCACATGGCAGGGTATGCGGTAGGCAGAGAGAACTTAGATTCCTTGTGTTGAGAGTTTCCCTGAATTTGACTTAGCGGAACTTACCTCCGCGGCTTACCGTGTTACCAGAGGAAATAAAAATATTAAATTTTTAGTTAGAAAATATTAAATATTACTTTTCTTCGAGTAGGGATCGTACCCACCATCTGTCGCGTTTTTCACACGCTTGTGCCCCTGCGCCACGTCAGGCCGAATCATTAGATATTTAATTTAAAAATAAATAATCATTAGATATTTAATTTATTTTTGTTTCTTAACTTTGATATAAAATGAGCGGCAATGTATTCCGTCACTTAAGATATTTAGAAATCTGGAGAAGTCGTTTTATATTAGATTCCCTCTGCCTGCCATATTTGGTAAAATTCATGAAGCTGCAAAAAATAGAAGGTATAATATATTAGTATGCATTTTTTGATTATTTAGAGATATCGCTATATGTTGTTGGCATCCCCAACAGACCCCAAATTAAATTAATTTTCTGCATTACATATATTCAAAAACTAATCACATTTAAAACTACAGCCATATATGTACATAAACCTTAAAAAGCACCAACATTAACTACTTTTACGTTGTTTCCAACAAAGCGTACCCAAGGCCACATTTGTAACAATAGCTGAAATACTCACGAAGAAAAAAGTCAGAACCGAGTTTCCTCCTTCAATGCCTTCCGATAGTCCATTCTTTTTGGCAGCGGCGGAATTGGCTCGCTAATGCACCCATTGTTCGTATTTCAACGCTATATCGGAATAGGCCGACATTTGCTTGAGATAGAGTGGGGTTTGCTGATTGAAATTCTATCCGGCTGCGAAGTATTTTAGTTGGTTCATATTAAGTAAGGTTTTACAGTATTTATAAATGGAAGGTTATAATAAAAGGCCTATCGTAGCCAAGAGGCACAAGCGTGGAAACGAACTTGCTCTGGCTACGAAGGGAAGCACGGTGCTGTGTTCTGTGACGTAGCACACAATATCATAAGATTTCAGCAGAAAGTAGAGAAGTAAGAGTAGAGAAGTGTATTACAGATATAGGCATGAAGCTTAAAAAAATATAGCTTTCAACGGTAAAAATTAAGTAATAGTTTTTCTCATAAATTATTATTGGAGTACATAAAAATGAAAGTAAAATTAACTTTTAAATCTATATTTAAAATAAAACTTGGATGTAAGATTTGACTCGAAGGACAACTGCCAATTAGATAAATACAGTTGTTATTGATGTTTTAGCTTCACGCTGTATTCACTATGGAGCTGATAAAACCTAGGGTAAGCCACTTCGTTAGTATTAAGACACTCATGTTCCCCACTTCCTATTGAGGCATACTGAATTACATATTTGAAAATACTGAAAATTTAATTTCCTCGAGTAGGAATCGAACCCACAACCTGCAGTGTTTACAGTCGCACTTTTTCGTTTACGTTTATAAACACATGTTACAACACATTTTTTATCATTTAATTATATACACAAAGTCATATGTTAAAGCTAGTTGAATGAGCAAACACCAATCACCCACGTTCACGTACTGTGCAAACTTAATAACCCTTTGTTACCGGAAGTGTCTACCGGAAATAGGTACGATTAACACAAACGCTCACCCTTCGCGCATTTCAAACCAATAATATTATCTTGCACATACAAAATATACATATGTAGTACATATATCATTAATTCTGACTTAAATTAGTGATTCACTCCAGGAGTTTCTAAGAAACACTCGCTGTATATGTGTGCTTGGTGAATATTTAAAACGATCTCAACTTTGTTCATCGAACATGATATGTTGTGTCGTTTTGCCTTTGGAAGATTTATTGTAGACTGTCAAACTGAACGCGGCTTCGTCCACTTGAAACATACTATTATTTATTTTCTAATCTGAATTGCTAACGGGTTAGTTAAAATTATTATTTTAAGTCAATATCTGTATATTAATATGTAATAAAGTTTGAATCGATCTAATAAAACAGCAGCAAGGTAATTAAAAAAATATATTGATCGTTTCTTTAGTAATATACCATTTAATACAAAAAAATATTTTAATGTCTATAGAAGCTTACAATATTACAAAAGTGCATAAGGGAAACCAGTTCAGATTAATCAAAAAAATCGTTTTTTTTTATTGAATAAATCGTTGGTATAACTATTCTATGAATATGTGGTAAAAATTTTAAAGCTGAATTTGCATTATTCACGATGCTATGAACACTTAAGTGACCGCCCGACCGAGTTTAGCACCGTAAAGGTAGCTCGTATAGCTCGTCAAGCGGAGATGCAAGCAGAAAATGAAGCGTACGAACTATCAGAGGGATTGCTAGATGGTGCTGGACTAGCTGATATAACGGTAAGAAGTTTATATAATTAATTATTGCTTTGAATTCTTGTTTTCGCAACATTCTATTTCAAACGCGCTTAAAAAGTTATCGACTAATCGTTTTAAATTTTTTTGGGATTTTTTCTTTATTCAATTTTAATGTATATGAACCTAATTCTGAGATTATTTTGTTTTTAAAAGTATTTTTTTTCTAAGCAAAATTGATGAAAAAATATGGTATAAAAAAATGTTATTGTGGTCGAGCGCCTTAAAAACATGCAATTTTCAATATTTTTTTATCACAATTAGGTTCATATTCTTAGAAAATATGTTGTTAATAATAAAAAAAAATCCAATGATTTCAAATAAAAATTGCAACTTCAAGAATTCCCACCAGCAAGACACTCGTGTGGCGAGCGTTCATGGACGCTTGCGCTTTAACGCCACTATTTCCTGCCGAAAAAGCCTAAAAATATTTTAAATTGTACTTAAAAGTATAAATAAAATACCCTCTAAATTTAAACAATTTCTGTCCGATTCTGATACATAAAACGACAACGTTTTTAATGATCTTATTTTAAGTTAAAGTATGTACAATAATATATTTTCTTATATGTACAAACAGGAGTCAATAAAATTTTATTATATGTATAGATTCAACGTTTTTGTCTATTTTGTAGTGAAATCGTGGATATCTACGATAATTGTTCTGTTTGTTTAACATATTGGATATTATATATATTTATTTGTACATTGTTATTTTGTTTATAGCTTCTTAATATATTGTCCTGACTACTATTGATATGTAACAGAGATACAAGTAATCAATTTTCATCGATATAAATACTAGAATACAGGTTAAAGGTAAACATTCACTTTACGGAATGTTGTAGCGTTAGGGCACAGACTGATTCTTATTTCCTCGCTCTGGTAACGAAGTATGGTGCGGTGTGTATCTGTAATTCTCAAAACGCAATGCCTCAAATTCGGCGGCAAGTGGTGAACGCAACTGTCCTAATGAAAACAAGATGAGAAATTAAATTCTTAGCACGGGTTCCCAGATTCCTTCTGTCTACGCTGCCATTTGCGGGATACAGCGTGAAACTAAATAATATTCACAATATGCGTGTTTTCAGCTTTCATTTTACTTTTTGGGTAAGTGAGTGAACCAGATATCAAAATATTATTCGCTTCTCGCCTTATATTACCTTTTCAGTGGCGGTATTTATCGTGACTTGTTTTTTTCAGAATAAAGAAATTAACACATAATTTAAAGAAAATTATCCTGTCGATAAAACAATCGAACTCACAACCATCGCGTGTAAACGATATATATCTTCAACCCTATAGGTTAAAACTAGAAATAGTCAAAGAAGCGGTTGACGGCACGGACTATGCGGGAAATAAATTTTTCATAAAAGTGACGGGTGAATTAAATGCTTCCCTGAGCTTGATAAGGGTGGAAAATTGCCATTCTTTTAAGAAAACTTGGATTTTATGGACGCCTTATAATTCATGCGTTAATGCCGAAAGGACTATTGGACTACAGTAAAGAGGCGATTTATAAATTGAGACGTTGTGATAGTTTTACTTTGTTTTACTAGAGATACTGATTTCTATGGTATATTGATAAAAGCCAATCGAGGAATTAGTATATTTAATATTTTCGAATTAGATATTTAACGATTTCATTTTTTCATTCTGGTAACAAGGCAAAGTGGGGCGTTGAATTTCGCTACTTAATTTACGGTAACTTAAATTCGGTGGAAAGTGCAGAACGCAATGATGTCTTAAGACTAGGTTTTCAAGTCTCTCTCCTTACCCTGCCATGTTTTTTTAGGATTCTTTGGATTTACTTCATTCTTTTTTTATTGCCTTGAATGGTGATCGAACCAACAACCTATCGCGTTTACAGTTATACGCTTGTGTCAATGCATCACGACTGGCCTCAAGGCAGGCAATAAAAGTATCTTTGTTGTAAAAATAAAAC
>DWMZ01001691.1:0-15693 GCA_018249855.1 Eueides tales michaeli
CGGTCGAGTCTGCCCATGCGTGTTGCCATTGCTGACAACATGACTCTCCCACACGTACTTTAGTCGCCTCTTACGACACCACCAGTACCAGGGTGATCCTATTCTAAGCCGGAATCACACGGCAAAATAACTACGGCAATATAACTCAGTATAAATGAAAACACTAACCTGTGACAGAGATTCAAACAAATTTTCATCTTGTTTAATTTTTTTACTTGTGCTATCCACTTGAGTGAGAGTTAATACATAATTTGATTTATTAAAATCTTCTATATTAACATTTTCTTCATCTTCCTCTTTTACATCTGACTCACAATTTTCTGATTCTAATTTTTTTTCTGCTTTAATAGGTATTTGTTTACTTAAATTTTTATATTTGGTAGCCATTGCTGTTATTGTTATTTCTCTTATAAAAGCCGTGTAAAATAAGTATCTGTTTTCACCCATAGTCAAAAGTTGGTTAAGTTGGTGACAAGATTTATTGTCTTGGCAAAGTATGAGTATTTTCGTGTTATTTAAAGAGCCTTTTTGTTTGTTTCTTACTTCTGTTGGAATTTCGTTTAATAGTAAATCGATTAAACATTTCCATTTGGGTGACGGTTCTGGATCAAATTCTGTAACAATTATTTTAGTAAGTAACAAATTCCATTTTAAATTAATATATTGTAGTGAAAGTTTTTCTTTTTAATGCTCTGTACCTTAAAAAAACAACCCTGTAAGGGTTTCGTTGTTTAAGACAATTTATGTTGATATCAAATATTCAGGTTCCTTAGAAACTGAAGAAAACACTCACACTCCAAGACACTGAAGAAAATTTCTAAGTAGTGTAAAAGTATAGATTTAACATGTTTCATAATTTGGATATATTTAGATGTATCTCATATCCCTATTTTTTTAATCAACCAATTATAAATATCACTTGAGGGCATCGCAGCATACCGTCCGATTGTAAAAATAATAGTTGTGGGTTCAATTTGATCTTGGGGAAATCAATTATTTTCACTTTTTCATTTTGGGAAAAAGCAGAGTTTAGTTCCGCCATACAATAGGTAGTAAAAGGAAATAAAATATTTCTAATTCTTACCATTACTGTAATTAAAGACTCTTCTTTTAGCCAACTTAAACAGCTGCTCTGCCGAATCGAGAAGTATCCATCCAGAATTAATTTTAGCATACTCTGGAGTTCTGTATTTAGTCGCTAATGAATAAAATGACACCGAATCATCATGGATAAGATTTCTACAAAGAAAGGCATATTATAGAGTGAACATTAAAGAGCTTTACTTTTCAGTGTTGTAAGGAAAATTATTTTAAATATCTGTATTTATAATTTTAATATAATGTAAAATTGTACTGAGATTTCCTGGCAATATGCCCAGAACCATAAAAGATGCGCCCCTAATTATTATGCAGAATAAAGCATGAATCTAAAAGAAGTAAAAGCCAAAGTAAATAAATTGCATCATATACTTACATAATCATAGTTCTCAGTACTTTTAAGTCTTGAATATATTCTTTTGTTCGTGTGCTAAGCTGATGCCAAACACAATCTAATTGAGACTGAAGAATTTTATGAAATTTTTTGGTGATACAGTTTTCTATTGTAATTTCCTTAAAATATGAATTAACAGTTTTCTATTAAAAATTTGTATGATTAAATAAAGTAGTAGTTAAAAAACTTAAAACCAGTAATAGCATGTGACTGTACAGGTTACACAACAGGTCTTATTGGGTTGATTTTCAATCAAGGAAATAAGATATTTTATTTTCATTTTCTTGCTCTGGTAATAAGAATAGTAAGGCTTTTGAGTTTTGCCACCAAACAAATATTGCTTTAACAATTAGCAAAAAGTGGATAAAAGAAGTGTCTAAAAATTGAGTTAGCAGGTTCCCTTTGCTTATCCTGCCAAGTAAGCGATACAGCTATAAATGCAGTAGGCCAGGATTCTAAACATGATGATTGTTGGAAGTCCCCATTCATGTCCTTGCCCTGATAGACAAAGCATGATTGAGTTCCGCCACTCAACCCACAAAAACTGAAATATTAGATGGTATTTGAGGTATTGTGTAGTATGGAAAACATTGTGTTTTAACACTAGGTTCCGTTCCTTCTGTGTACCCAGATATATAAAAATGTGTGAAGCTGCATATATATATATATATATATATATATATATATATATATATATATATATATATATATATATATATATATATATATATATATATATATATATATAAAATGTAACTTGGAACAATACACACCTGCATATCAAGTGTTCTATTGATGCTTTTTATTTGCTTAACTGTGTAATTCATGATATCTAACAGACATGTTTGTATTTGACTCATGGTTGTTGTCAGAGGAACATGTAACTCAACTACTTCAGCTTGCCTGGTCTTTAAACTTTTTATCACAGTACCATGAAACCTAAAAAAAATATTATAATAAAAAGGATCTTTGAGGTCTAAAGTGATGCAAGGACGAAAGCTTGTTACTGTAAATGTCATATTGTGGGTTGAATTCCCACTTGCAGAAGTGAAATATTTAATATTTTCAAACATTCAGTGAAAAGTGGGGAAGAAAAGTCTTAATGCTAGGTTTCCTCTGCCTACCCTGCCATGTGCAGAATTCAGTGTGATACTGAAATAAATAAGGATTTTTAGTATTTTTAAAGTGTTATTCTACACTTGGGAAAGAAGAATACTAAATTTAAAAACATACAAAGATTTGAACGAAGCATGATTTAAAACCGCAATGTTCGTTCTTCATTCAAATTTTTTATTTCAGCATGGAAACATTGCTTGTTGAGTAGCAAAACTCAATATTGCACCTTATCTTTTTAACACAGTGAGGAATTGGACATAATTCATACTCCCTAATTGGGAATGAAACACACAATTCTCATATTTACAATCAGATGCTGTGACTCAACAGTGTAACTTTGGTAAGTAAAATAAGACATTTTTAAATATAATCATAATCACTTTCTTACCTTGGCCATAAATATAATTCTGTTACAAAAAGTGATCTCATTACTTTCTCAACTTGATGATAACCAAATGTGAAAGATATAGGTGAATGGGAAAATGCTTTAATAAACCCAGTCTAAAAAAATTGTTAAATCAATATGTCAGTTCATACATAACAATAATATTTTCTTACAAAAACATTTAAAAAAAGGTATTATAATACCTTGTTCTTTTGTCTATATAGCCGCAGTACAAATGCTTCCTGACATGATTCTAGAACTGTATGAGCTCTTAGCACTATAATACCCGTTACTTGAGGTATAGGGACACGATTTTTTAGCATATCAACAACTAGAATTCGGGTAGTAACAAAATGTATGCCACCCTCCAAATACATTTTTTCTCTAAAATAAAAAAATAATATAACAGTTCAATAAATGTTTTTTGTTTTACTATAATATTCAAATATTTTTTGAATTCACCTTTCATTACCAGTATTAGGCATTACATTTAAATTGAATATTTTTGAAAAATATTTTTCTTCATGTTCACTGCTATTCAAAACTAAAACTAGATTAGCAGCATGATTATAAGTCCACAGTATATTAGAAACAATAGAATTATAGTTGAGCCCTCTGTGAATAAGACGGAAAATATATAATAATAGTAACAAACTAATTATTTTAATTCGAAAAAAATAAACATGATCTAATAATTCACTGCTTACTTTGCAATAATCAAAAGAGCATCTCTTTCAAAGATATCGATAAAAATTTGTTTTTCATAGGGAAGCATAGGAAATTTCGTATCAATATTGAGTGATGGTTCTTCTTCACCGACTTGCTCCATTTTTTAATATATCAACGACGAAAAGTTATCCGTTCAGGTGTGATTCGACCGCACCAAATAAGGCGCAATTGGTATATATACTCAACTTTGAACACGATTTACTCCACCAATATTTATAAAAAAATTATAATAACATTTTGCGAAAACTTTGAAGTTAGGATTAAGATTTAAAATTAAGTTTGAATGAAGGTCTAATGTTCTTTATTTTATGGTTGTTAGGCGTGTCACAACATACATTTTATAGCGAATGTCAATAATGTCATGTAGGCTGTTTATACGCAGGTACCCAGCTCAAAACCAAAGAGTAACATAAATGTACTGAGACGAGTACTGCTCAAAGCCTTATAAGTTTGGCTTTCATTTAGACGCACGTGAGCGGGTTCGTGTGTTCCTGACATGCAAGCGTTATATTATAGATAACGATCAAAATAGTTTTTTTTACATATTTTTATTCAAATGAGAGGTTGTCAATAATTTCTAGTCAATTTTGAGTTACTATCCATATAATCTATATATAAAATGCTGATTTTATCAATTTAGTTATGTGTTTTACTCATACGTTCAGTATTTATTTAGAATTACCCAGTGTAACAATGGCCGTTTTCTGAATTATCAAAACAACGTTCATATCGTACTAAAGATGCGGTAAAATTCGTGTGATTTTGACGTTACATGTGACTTGACTAGTGCTTACAGTACTGACGGGTCGGAGCGTTATCATCGTTAGTATTGACACTATTTTGACGTTCCACGTCAATGTCCATTTTCTTCAATTACGAAAAATGCTTAAAATACAAGCATTTTACCATTCATCGACTACACTACATACTCCACTCATATTGATAGCATAAAATGCTCTGTTCGATTATGTTTAACTTGTTAAATTCGTAAGCTCACTCACAAGGATTCCGAATTATTAATACAGCTGACAGATGTTGGCGTGCTCACTAAATCGGATCCGACGTTAGCAGTTGAAACGTTGTTATTACTGGTTTGACAATTCGAAAAACGGCTTATTATATTTACAGTGACTACCATGAGTTCATAACTACGCTTCGAAAAAGAGTAGTTTCAATGTTACAAAAGCCGTGCCCCGCGAATGTGCTTACGGATTTAACAAGTTAAACATAACCGAACAGAGCATTTTTTGGAGTAGAGTGGAGTACGTGATGCAGCCGATGACAATGGTAAAATGCTTGTACTTGAAGGATTTTCCGCAAATGAGGAAGGTGACAATAGTGAGAGTGACATTGTCGTGGAACGTCATAATAACGTCAACGCTCACGATGCTAACGCTCCGACTCGTCAGTACTGTAACCACTTGCCAAGTCCCGTGTGACGTCATAGACACTAACAACATTATTCCGCACATTGGTAAGCGATGAGCACTGTCAGCCCAATTCGAAAAACGACCTATACCTTTACTTGTGCCATAGACAAAGTTTTAATCGCACATTTTGATTTCTGATATTGGTATTAAGTTTAACCAGCTAGTATATCCGGTCGCGTCATTGATTTAATAGACGCGGCTCGCCTTTCGACATTCCGCCATTTTGTTTCATTTACAGTAGCTTTGGCTTCGTGTGTTATACGGAATTATTTATTACGTGCTAATAATTGTTTAGCTATTTTGAATTGTGTGCATTTGGCACAATTCATTAAATTTATACTTGTTAGTTAAGGTAATATTTGTGTATTTTTTTTCTTAATATATTTATACCGCTACATATATTCTACAAATAACGGTATCGTTGCAGAATGCAGATGCAAAATATGAATCAATACGGTAACAGGGGATATGGAGGTCCACCACAGCCCCAGCGTCAAGGTGGTCGACGAGGTAACAATCGTGGTGGCTTCCGTAATTCTCGATTTGAACATAATCAAAGAGGTACAAATAATCTTGGAGGTCAACGTCCTCAGAATGAGGTCAGTATTTCCATTTTTATTGTAACTATAATGCATCCCAAAGTGAATTTTAAAATTTTTAAGACTACTATGAAGTCGAGTGTCTCAAGCTTTACCGCCATCTTGATTTCCCATCCCAGAAATATCAACCCTAAGCTTACCTATCATATTATCACTTAAATCTGTCCCTACATATATATGAAAAGGGCAATATTTTTTGAATTTATATTTGCAAGATTATCCATTTTATATATTTTGTTTACACTGAGGTAAATTTCCTTTTTGTTTGTTAAATAAATGTGATGATCTGGCATAGACTCCATGTTTAACTATTATTAACAATTTAAGCAGCATTTGCATTGTTGTAAAATAATACTTGCAATTGATAAAAATTTGATTGTGCTGGTATACTTTAGACTATTTACTAATCATTACTTTAATTTGTAGCCAGTAAAACAACATGAAAAACCACAACAACAGCAAAATCAGCAAGCTCATGTACCACCTAAGGAGCAAGATGCGTCAGTTCAACCTCAACAACAAAATAAACAGCCTCAGCAGCAACCACAGCAACAACAAAATCAACAACTTAAACCACCACAACAAAGCCAACAACCAAAACCCCAACAAAACCAGCCACCGAAACCACTACAAAACCAACAACCAAAACCACAACAAAACCAGCAACAAAACCAGCAACAAAAATCACAACAAAAACCACAACAAATTCAACAAACAAACCAGCAACAGCAAAACCAGGGTAATATGAATAAATCGGATTCACAAGATCAAGTGGATAAATCAAACATATCTAATGAACTAAAACAAAATCAGAACAATCAAAACTCTTTCCAAAAGGTATGTAATAGCTATTGGTTATTTGCAATAGTTAGATGCCACATAAAAAAATAATCTCTTTTTTTTTGTACATATTTTTTGGCATATTTTAGTTATTTTTGATAAGAATAAGTAAAATTTTGCAAAATGTATTTCTTTTTATCCTTTTTTATTGTATTGAAATAAACCTGAGGACAGTCATGGCACAGGTGCCATGGCGGGCCTAGCATTGTCTTTAAATGTGACAGGTTGTGGGTCTGAACCTACTTGATTAAATTAAATATTAATATTTTAATTTGCACCACTTAACATGAAATGTCTCAAATTTGGTAGAAATTGGGGAGTGTCTTAATACTAGGTTCTTTCCTTCCTTACCCTGCTATATGGGGATACAGTGTAAAGCTGACAAAAAAAAATTAGTTATAGCTGCTCAAATTAGTTATTAGAAAATCCTGTTCTATAACATAATTTCTCTGCATGTAATATACTGTTATATCTATTCTGTGAAATCAGAATGATTTTTGCATAGTTGAATATGTTATAATTTTCTTTATTTCTATATATTATCTGTTGGGAATCTGGTATTGTGATTCTCATTGCTTTGTACTTGTCATAGGGCCCTCCTCCCCGGCTGATGGACATTGGGCAGGAACACAATCAAAATGTAACTATCTGCATTCCTAGCATTACTAAGTGAATAATTTTTTGAAGAGTCTCTGACTAAATAAGATTTATTTTTAGAATATGAATGGAGGTAACTTTGGTGGCAACAAGGGTGGTTCATGGGGCCCAGGTGGCCATCAGGCTAATAGGCAAGGAGGTAACTTTGGACCTAAAGGTTTTAACCAGAAGCATGGTGGCCCAGGTGGGCCAGGTGGACCAGGCGGGCCAGGCGGACAGGGACCTGCTCGCAATCAACAAAGAATGTCCAATCGTGGGCCTCAACAAGATGGAAAACCAGTCCAGAGAGAGGTATGTTAAGTCTGAGTTAATTTACTTACAATTAATATACTAGACTTTCTATATTTATTTCTTTGTTTTAATATACTAAGTTTAATAAATGAATGTTACTTTTAGGAACATATTCTGGCTAATAAATTGAAGGACCTGGTAGGTCCCCTGGTTGATTTGCCTCCAATTGAACAACCAGAAATTAAATTCAATGGAAGGAGCCGTTTGTACATTGGTAATCTTACAAATGATGTCACAGAAGAGGAGATTATAAATTTGTTCAGTCAGTTTGGAGAAGCTGCTGAATTGTTTCTTAATAAAGAAAAGAATTTTGGTTTTATCAAAATGGTAAAATGATTTAACTCTTAAACTTATTATTTATAAAATTTGATTTATTATTAATTATTCTACTTCTTTTTAGGATTATAGAGTCAATGCAGAAAAGGCGAAACGTGAATTAGATGGTAAACTACGAAACGGGAGAAACTTAAGAGTTAGGTTTGCCCCTCACAACAGTGCAGTGCGTGTGAAAAATCTACCACCATTTGTTTCTAATGAATTACTCTATCGTGCATTTGAAATCTTTGGTAAAATTGAAAAAGCTTATGTTAAAGTGGATGAGAGGGGAAAAACACTTGGAGAAGGTATTGTGGAATTTGCACGTAAACCCAGTGCATTAGCTGCAATTCGTAATTGTAGCGAAAGATGTTTCTTCTTGACTTCGTAAGTTTTGAATTTATATAAAAATACATTTTCTATTATATAACATAGATATTATTAGTTTTTTATAATTTTCTAAGGTCCCTTCGTCCTGTTATTGTGGAGAACTATGAAGAACCAGATGAGTTTGATGGATACCCTGAAAAAAATTTGCCCAAAAAACATCCAGAATTCATGCGTGCTCGTGAGGTGCGTATCATTTAAAAGTTAATACTAACAAATGCACAACAAAGTTTTAGTTGTACCTGTAATTTGTAATAAATATTCTATTAACATGTCTCATTATTCTTTTCTCCTTGCAATTAAAAATAAAATATTAATTGAAAGAAGTCACTTAGGTGAAGGTTTAAACTGTAGTAATTATAAGGTTAGTCATATAGATAAAATTATTATTAATTTGTCATTCTGTAGATGGGACCACGGTTTTCTGAAGCTGGTAGCTTTGAGCATGAGTATGGAACAAGGTGGAAGCAATTACATGAGCTGCATCGCCAAAAAGAAGAGGCATTAAAGAAGGAATTGGCAGCCGAAGAGGAGAAACTTGAGGCCCAGATGGAATATGCTAAGTAAGACTTATCAAAAAAACTATCATCCTCTTAACCTAATTCTCAGTTAATAAGATACATAATACTTTATGTTGATAATTAACATATATAAATAGTTTGAAGGCAGAATTTTGTTTTAATGTTTTCATTTCTTCACTCTTGTAACATGGCAAAACGCAGCATTGAGTTCTCCCACTCAACATGCAATGCCACAAATTCGGCGGATAGTGGGGAATGGAAGTGGATTGGAGTGTCTTCACACCATTTACCCCAGTTGCTTCTGCATACCCTGCCATGTGCGGTATACAGTGTGAAGCTGAAAAAAACCTCATTTGAAGTAATAAATTATTTCCATTTCCTCACTCTTGGTAGCAAGACAAAGAAGTTGAATAGAATGTTGTACACCATGTTGATTCAAGTTCTTCTTTGTCTCATATATATGGTGATTACGAGAGGTCGCTACGGATCTGTTTTGTTAGTGAGTGTGGTGTGTGGTAGGTACGAGCACGAGACGGAGCTGCTGCGCGAGCAGCTGCGCCAGCGCGAGCAGGACCGCGAGCGCCAGAAGCGCAGCTGGGAGATGGCGGAGCGCGCCGCCGACGAGCGCCGCGACGCCGAGCGCGCGCAGCTGCTGCGCCAGGAGGAGCAGCTGTCCGCGCGCATGCGCCAGCAGGACGACGAGCTGCGCCGCCGCCAGCAGGAGAACACGCTCTTTGTGCAGGTGCGTGTGTGAGTGTGCGCAGTGCGTGTGTGTGTATGCGTGCGTGCGTGCGCGACCTGACCGCCCCCGCCCGTGTGTTGCAGGCGCAGCGCCTCAACTCGATGCTCGACCGTCAGGAGCAGGGCATGTTCGACCACCAGCAGCCGATGGTGAGTACATTTTATACTACTCTAGAACACCTTACTTGAATCACAGAGCTCTCAATGAAAGTCTAATATGTTATGATAATAAAATTAAACAATATTTTTAACTAGCCAATTTTTGCTATGTAAAATGTTAATTTAAAAAAAATATAATAATTTCACTTGCTTTACCACCAATAGTATATTTGGTACAAAAAAAATCTAAGTAACTATTTTTGCATTAGGAAATAAGGTTACATTATTATGGCATTGAACCAAAATATGAGCACATCACATAATGAATTTAAACAGATCTTCATGTAGAGAAAAAAGTAATGTGCAATTTTTTTTGGAATTTTATAATTGATCTAATTTTAACAAATATTTTAATAATATATATCAAAACCTACCACACGGATTTATATTTAATACCTACTTTTTGTCAAATGATATAATATTTTTTAGATTTGACTAAAGGTACTCTTTATAATGGGAAAATAATAGAATTTTAAAACTTGATACATACATTTTATGTAAATCTATATAAATACTCAAATACATAAAAATATGCTTATGAAAACATATATGTCGAGAGCTGAGCACATATAAAAAGCTAATGAACTATTTAGCAGCAAAATCATGTTTTTCGTCTTCTATGTTATACACCAATATGTAACAAATTATTTTATCTACGTACATCATATATTTTAATACGTTCGTGTTTTTCGGGGTAGGCAAGTCAAAGTCAAACATCTTGATAAACATGTACCATTTTCGTTATAATAAGTCGGTATACATGTTGTTTAGTGCAAACTTTAATAAAGAAATCATAGGTGTTATAATTTTAAAGCAATTGAATGGAGGTGTTAAATAGAGGGAAAAATATTACTGAACATCGTTATTGAAAATCAAAGGAGCTTTTTATAAATATGATAATCACCCTACCAGATCTCAAAGTTAGGCGCTGAGCGCCGTCGAGCGGTGAAACCAAATATAAAAACTGATTAACTGAAACGAAAGTCGAATGATTACAAGCTCAATTTTGGAAACCTTAAAAGTTACTTTAAACATTGTCATTGTTATGGAGTGTGCTCGCTCAATATCTGAGAATGTAATTGTATTAAAATAATCTAATCCGTCCCAAGTTGTGCTTCAAGGTTTGTCGTTAAATTGTATCACGCTATATCGAATTTATACTATATAGCGAGGATCAAAAATTCAATATACTTTTCGACTCGGGTGAATGAATTATTTTCATTTCCTCGCTCTGGTAAAAAGACAAAATGTGATGTTGAGTTCCTCATCGGGTTGAGGTCCTCATACTTAACGATGAACAGAGTGAACTCACTGTTCACCGTTAAGTATTATTTTAACGAACCTTTAGTTTTGTTTAGGTATGAAGTAAGAAAAATATAATGTCTTATATAAGAAAAATATCATGTATTTTTTTGAAAAATACATATTTAACTAGGTTCTCTTTATGCTGGATTTGCGTTGTTACAACCTTCCGTCAACGCCTTCGTAAATATAATGTATATTTATATTTATATATACATATAGATACGACACCGCTGATTATTGCTGTGCGGATAAGGATACTTGGATACTCTAATATACAATAAAGATCAAAGAGTTATATAAAGTACGTTTGTACTCTCAAAGGGCATTGGTGAGAGGTCGCTACGGCGATACTTGGATTAAAATCATTAATTATTATATTAAGATATTATTTTCATCCATAGTTTTTTCTGAAAGTTACATACAGACAACATATTTAACATATTCGTCTCGCCATAGTTATAGTATTTTATAAATTACAGTTTTATTGTTATTATTTGTGATTGTTATTACAAATTGATGGCACTCGGGTAGCTGTAATTTTACTATACATTTTAACTTTTTGTCTTATAGCATGTATTTCTGGCATTTAAAGGCCAATATTAAGCGTTTATTCTAGCTGGATTATGACATGCGAATAACTTATACAACTAATGTGATTTAAATCGGGTAATTTCAATGACTTTGACAGGATTGCCTACCCCGATAAATAAGCGATCTCTAATCTCTAATTTGGTGATAATTTCACAATATATTCACATAAAAGTCGCTTTCTTTATACAAACGTCATAGCGTTCATTTGTATTCACATGACGTACTACTCGATTTCATTAACATTGTTAACGAAATCGATCGAATTCGATTTAACCCGAATTTATTGGTTGGATGTGCGTAAATATTTAGTTACTTGTTTCGCAAACGCTATTACAAACGACAAGAAATATTGGACAGTTTTTTGATTGCTCACTTTAGGACGGAGGCTTCAGAGACCAGTACGACATGCCACGTGGAGGCTTTGACGACATGCCGCAGAATCGCGGTGGTTGGGAAGGACCGCGCCAAATGGATGATTATCCTAATAAACGCCGGCGCTTTTAAATATGCCCCACCGTGGCTTTATACGCGATACCTGGGATAGGTTTCACGCTCTTCTAAATAATTCAGTCTTTGGTTACTGTCATGTGACAGCCGTTTATTTTAATAAATTTAAGTTCGCCTTGAATATAATATGATCCTGATGGATCACTCCTGAATTCCAACCATAGTGCAATCCCTATTTGAAGTAACCAAAGGTTGCGTTACAATGTCATGAGATGCAAGGCTTGTAGATGAATTCATTTGTGTACTGAATAGTACAAGAAAATATTGAAATATAAATGAGAATTAAATTATATATTATTTAAAGTTAAACAAAAATAAATAGCTTTACGAATTTTAGATTAAAATGATTTCATCATAGGCTTAATGCACTCTTATTTTAGTCATAAAGTTGGTAGAGTATAAATAGTATATTTAAGTAACCACATAGTTTCCACTTATGTGTGTAATTTTAAACCATAACATAGCGTTGATAATATAAATTACAGTTCAATTTTTGATATTGGACTAAATGACGAAATGTCATATTTAAAAATAATTTAATTATAGTTAGTTTGAATTCTCTCAAATTGTGTTGTCCAGACGACACCAAGTAATATAGTAACGTAGAACATACACCCCGGCTCGTGGCTAATACTAAAGCAGATGAGAAACACAAACTTTGTGTTTCTTGTTATTAGTTTGTCTTTTTATTTCGCGTTCAACATATGATTTTAACTGAGATTTATTTATAATTGCTTTACTTTTATTTTTACTGTAAAAATGAGAAGAAACTGAAAAAATGCTTTATTTTTTAAAAGTAGCAAAATGCTTCTCTAAAATACTATTTATAAGTAATATTTGTCTTTTTTTACTAAATAACTTCATACGTTGGTATAATTGTTACTCTTTCTCACGTCACATACGTGACATATCCGGCGTAGATTTTTCCGATAGTTTTCTACGGTCTTAAAATTATTAAAAAAAATATATTAATTTCACATGAAAGATTGTTCTGATTTCTGACGTGAATGTGTGTCAATGTGTGAAAGCTAAACTTTTATTGGGTAGTAAATTGCGATAATGTTTGCGTAATTTTATGTAAGTTTAACTAGAAAATAATTAGGTTCGTAAAATCACATTGTAATTTTTTCAAAAGTTCTATAAAATAAATAATTTCTACTATACAAACACATAGTGTAATAGTTTCCTTTTCTACCTGTTTAGTGATGTTATAAAATAAAACATTTGGAGTCAACCGAATCCGAATATATATATATATATATATATATATATATATATATATATATATATATATATATATATATAAATATAAACTATTTAAAACTATATAAAAAAGTCACCTTTATATAAATCTTTAAATTTGGAAATTGACCATATCTATCTATAAATCCACATCACCTTTCAAAATAAGAGCAGATGTCACAACTTTTGTATGTAAATAGTCTAACATGATAAAGTAATACGTAGATGAAAACTACAATGGCTTCTATTAAATCACGTGTTTATCACGATTGTATTGCTTTTCATCCAAAACAACAACACCAATTATTTATTTATCCTTCCTTTCCTGGTAGGTAATTATGGGAGTTAAAATTCTTTACATAAAAGTTTATTTTTTCATTACGTACTACAGAAGAGATCTTCGAAATTGACATTCAACGTAAGTTCATTATAATATGATTTTGCAGATATTCTTTGTAAACTGTAATAATTTTTTGAATTTAACACCTAGAGGTCTGTCGTGGCGCAGCGGCACAAGCGTGTGACTGTAACCGACAGGTTCTGGGTTCGATCCCCAGTCGAGGAAATGAAATATTTAATATTTTCAATTTTAATATTTAGTGTTTCATTTCTTCTCTTTGGTAATAAGGCCAACCGCGGCGGCGGAGTTCCGCCATTCAACACGCAATGCTTTAAATTCGGCGGAAAGTGCTGCCTTATGTGGGATACAGCGTGAATTAAAAAAAAAAGAAAAGAAAAAAAAAAAGAATTTAACACATCAAAATAATATATTATGATAATTTTATATTATTAACTATCGTATGATGTAAGTTACAAAAATAATGAGCGTGAAGTGAAGCATAGTTCAAAGTATTGAAAAATAATATAAATACGTTTCAAGTGTAACAAAGTTTTATAAAGATATCTTCAGTAGTTAGATACCGTGAAAATAAACTTATTTGTCGAATGTTGTAATGGATATAACTGACTCGCTTTGATTAACCTTTGTTTTTAAGTAATCAAAGGAAAAGGAAAAATATGTAGGTGAATAGTGACACAAAATTTCTTTCACAAGGGTCTTTAGAAGCCAGTGCTCATCTTCCTAGACCCTTTGTTGACAATGATGAGCAAAAGTTATGACACCGAGTAGAAAAGCACAACTTAACATTTCGTAAAATGATAAGCTGTCAACTATAAAAGAAAAACACTTGATATGGATTTATAAAAAAAAACATTGTTTTTGATTTCGACCTCCACTCTGAGAATTTCCCGCCATGAGATGTAAGTCAGCGCGGTTGATTAACGTAGTAACGTTAATAACAGTCATATTTCGTAGTCTGCAACGCGGTGAATTAAGTGATTCACCACGGCCTCTGTGCCTACTGGGTTATGTACATTTGGCTTGAAGCTAAAACATTTAATTTGTACAAATTTCATCCATCATTGAAACTTTTCCTTATATAAGCTGTGATGCTATGATTAATTAAAAATCGAAAAAGGGAGATAGCCATAAAAATATATTGTGTACACATTTGAAGGAAAAGGAAAACATGAACATTTAACTCGCTACGCATAATAATTCAGATCTGAAGACCAATTTTTTAAGAATACAATAACTTTGGTGGATGTAGTGGTGTAGATAAAAGTGCTTTGCGTAATTATCAGGATTGTTATTGAAAATGACGTCTCTTGGTCGTAACCTGTCCACGCATTATGTACATAATATAATAAAATTTTACCGACGTAATTCTTACCGATTGTTATTGAAAATGTAAATATTAATTACTTTTTATTATTTTCTTAAAATAACTACACATATTAAAAAGAATTATATTTGCATAACTATAATTGTCTGAAGTTGCAATTTTATATAGATATATGTACATGTTATAGTACGTCGTAGTGTAAGGGGCATAATAGTGTGACAGTAAACGCGACAGGTTGTGGGTTCGATCCCCGCTTGGACATAAAATATCTAATGTTTTTGTTGCTCCACCACTAAACACGTTAGGCCTCAGATTCGGCGGACAGTGGGGAACGGATCGGATTGGTTTAACACTAAATTCTCAAGTTCCTTTGCCTACCTGGATATACGTAAAACTGAAAAAAAAAGAATATGATATTAATAAATTAATTCGAACGTAAAGATCCGTCTTAAAAAATAACCTACATACCTTATTTACCCTCAGTTTTGAGTCGTCATAGTACGGGAGGCCACGATGCTAAATCGGGATTTACTCGAGCGTCATAGAGACCTACTGGGTTGTGAAGCTTAGATGATAAAAAAAGAAAATGTCATATAAAATATACCATTTCATCAGTGGGGAGAGCGGCTATAGATTTTCAAAAATGTAAAAAAACAGTTCCATGGACATACTCGAGCGTGTCAGAAGAAGAACGTGTCAGT
>DWMZ01001692.1:0-15691 GCA_018249855.1 Eueides tales michaeli
TAATAATCGTATACATATAATAATCGTATACATATAATGATCGTATACATATAACAATCGTATACATATAATAATTGTATACATATAATAATCTTATACATATAAAAATTTTATACATATAATATTCATATACATATAATAATCTTATATATATATATATATATATATATATAGATAGATATATATATATATATATATATATATATATATATATATATATATATATATATATATATATATATATATATATATATATATATATATATATATATATATATATATATATATAATAATCGTATACTTATAATAATTGTAAAAAAAACAGCGACAGACATACATACAATACTAGCAAGGATTTCTAGTTTGTGCTCTAATATCATGTCTTCCTTGTAAATGATTAAATGTCATACGTTTAATTTTTCAATATTATTTATAGTGTCATTATAAATATCATTATAAATATTTCACTCGTGAGTCATAAATGTTTGTTTTAGCTTCACGCTGTATCCCGCACAAGGGAGGGTAGACAGATTGGGAACCTAGTGTTAAGACATTTCGATACGTAACTCGGTTTCCGTCGAATTTCAAATATAGCGTGTTGAGTGGCGGAGCTGAACGCCGCGTTGTCAGAGCGAAGAAATGAAAATAATAAAAATTTAATTTTTTATCAAACCCATGACCTTTTAAATCTACAGTCATGATATGCGCTAGCTTGAATTTCGATGGCGAAAAAATAGTGTGTGCATCAAAAAAAAGTATCCCCAACTAAAAATATCACTACCTTAATGCGATTTTCATAAAAAAAAATATTCTTTGTAAGCGTGTACATCTTTATCATAACCTCTTTAGTATTGAGGGGAACCCGGAACCTAGTGTCTGTAGTAAAATTATAAAGACAATCTTTCTTTATAATGTTACTTCTGTTCTTTACATGGCAGGGTAGGCAATGGGAACTTGGGAACCTAGCGTTAAGACACTCCGTTCCACTTCTGTTCCCCACTTTCCACGGAATTTGAGGGATTGCGTGTTAATGAGTAGCGGAACTCAACGCCGCGCTTTTCCTTAATACCAGAGTGAAGATATGAAACATTAAATATTTAAATTGAAAATATTAAATATTTCATTTGAGACCTGTTGTGGCGCAGCGGCACAAGCGTGTGACTGTAACCGGCAGGTTCTGGGTTCGATCCCCAGTCGAAGAAAAGAAATTCTTAATATTATCAATTTAAATATTTAATATTTCATTTCTTCGCTCTGGTAACAAGGCAAAGCGCGGCGTTGAGTCCCACCACTCAACACGCAATGCCTCAAATTCGGCGGAAAGTGGGGAACGGAAGTGGAACGGAGTGTCTTAACACTAGGTTCCCGGGTTCCCTCTACCTACCCTGCATCGTGCGGGATACAGCGTGAAGCTATAAATATTTCATTTCCTCGAGTGGAGATCAACAACTTGTCGGTTACAGTCACGCGCTTGTGCCGCTGCGCCACAACACGCCTTAAACATCCGATTTTCAAATAAAGATATGGTCATTTATCTTAGTATGTACATCCTTATCATAACCTTTTTTCCGTATTGAGGGGAACCCGGAACCTAATTTTAATACAATCTTTCCTTATAATGTTACTTCTGTTCTCCACAAGCGTTAAACGCAACCAACTTTATAAATTTTGTATTGTAAATAGTAAAAGTGTTGTCATTTCACTTAAGGCTTAAAAGCTTCGACGTATTGAATAAAACATGAATTTATTTTTATGAAAAAGCGTGTGACAGTAAGCGTGAAGGGTTTGATCCTGAGCAAAGAATTTAATTGAATAGGTAATGTTATTTCTTCGCTCTGGTAACAAGGCAAAACGCGGCATTTAATTCCGCCACTCAACACGCAATGTCTTAAATTCGACGAAAAGTGGGGAACCTAGCACTAGGTTCCCAAGTTCCCTCCGTGTACCCCGCCTTGTATGGAATACAGAGTGAAGCTGATATAAAAAAAAAACATCCACGACTTCGTCGCGATGGTCATTAGACATATTTACTGAAAACCGGAATTTTAATATAAAAGCTTGAAGAACTTTGCTGAAAATTAGTGTTAGTTTTTGGGTCAGTCAGTGGACAAGGGGATGAAAGCTAGAGTAACCTTTTCACCGAATTTGATGCTTTCTGTGTTGAGTGGCGGAACACAACCGAGCAATTTCGCTTAGAGAAGAAATGAAAACAGAATATTTCATTTCCTCCAACGAGGATTGAACCTATTACCGATCGGTCTCAGCCCCAATATTTATAAGGACTCAATTACTTCACGATTGATTATCTAATTGTAATTATATTATTACACAATTTGTATTCATTTCTTGTTCTAGAAACAATAATCATTCAGTTGCAATAGTTTTTTTTATACTTCACTGAAAACGCTAAGTGGTTAGAGATAAGCAGTTAAACAGTAGTTAAGAAATTAAATCGATTTACCCACGCTATTGTAATAAGAAAATTATTGAAAATAGTTTTTTCTTTAGCTTTACGCTGTATACCGCAGGAGTAGGCAGAGGGAACCCGGGAACCTAGTGTTAAGACAGTCCGTTCCACTTCCGTTCTCCGCTTTCCGCCGAATTTGAGGCATTGCGTGTTGAGTGGCGGAACTCAACGCCGCGCTTTGCCTTATATATATATATTTTTCCAAGGAATCCGGAGTGTTTCAACTATCTATAATAAGAAGGTACACTCTTCTTTGGAACCCCATTTCAAAATAATAAGTTACCAATGAATATAGGAATAGATAAAAATATTTATCTCCTTTAAATGATATTTCTCGAATTATACACGGCACGAAATTATCTAATTTTCTTTTCGTAATTTGTAACAAAGAAACAACTAGGTAAAACGCGGCGTTGAGTTGCGCCACTCAACACGCAATGTGTCAAATTCTGCGGAAGTTGGAAGGACACTAGGTTCCCAAGTTCCCTCTGCCTACCCTGCCATGTGCGGCCAAGCTAAGAAAAAAAGAAAGAAACAAATAAATCACATCTAAACTATAAAATATTATTTCTCCTTTATCAATTGAAACTCACTGTCACGGTATTGTTACTTTTTGCTTTCCACGCGTTACCGAGTTTTCGACACGCATATATAAGTTATCTGAGTGAAAAAATTAAATAATTGTATTGACACCCCCAAGTGGGAATTAAACCTGTACCCGCGCTTACTGTCACACCTATGTCACTGCTCCATATCGGCCACAAAATATTTTCTTGATTTTAAATAAATGAATAAACAAACAAAATTTTTATAATAAAAACATATATATATATACGTATTTTTTTCAGCTTGCGTCATTCTAAACTATTGAGTAGTAAAAGTGCTTTCTATATTATTTACATGACAAAAGGCAAGCTAGGACAAAGAGGCAGTTGTGAGACATACTTTCATATTTTCTTTCATATTTACTAAGTTTCGAGGTCTGTCGTGGCAGAGCGGCACAAGCGTGTGACTGTAACCGACAGGTTCTGGGTTTGATCCCCACTCGAGTTTAATATTTTCAATTTAAATATTTAATGTTTCATTTCTTCGCTCTGGTAATATTGTAAAGCGCGGCGTTGAGTTCCGCCACTCAACACGTAATGCCTCAAATTCGTCGGAAAGAGGAACGGAAGTGGAGGGGAACGGAAGTGGAACGGAGTGTCTTAACACTAGGTTTCCGGGTTTCATCTACCTACCCAGCCTCGTGCGGGATACACCGTGAAACTATATTTACTAAGTTATAAAACATATTATCATACAATAGTAATATTTATACCATATTACCACTTATATGATATTCATAAAACCTGAAAATCATTAATTTTTATTTTTATAAGTTTTTTGAATAATTATTTTTTTGAGGCCTTTCGTGGCGCAGCGGCAGAAGCGCGTGAATGTAACCGACGGGTTGCGGGTTCGATTCCCGCTCGAGGCAATGAAATATTTAATTATTTCTATTCACTAAATATTTCATTTCCTCGAGTGAGGATCGAAGCCACAACCTGTCGATTACATAATTTTAAATCAACAAAAGACAAATATATTACTTAAAAAATTTTGTATAACTATAAAAAAAAATCTTACACTCATGTACTTTAAATAACGTTTAAGCATTTTGTACGTCACATGTAAATTTTCCAACACGAAAGTCAGTGATGAGAATTCGATACTCGACACGTTACCGCATTGTTGTAATATATAAACAATAAACATTACTGTGATGTATTATGAGAATGGCATCTGTATCTATAGCGAAAATGAAAATAATAAATAAATTGCTGGGACGAGACACACACGGTGTTTTGGCAAAGAAATATTTAACTGTAAAAAAAGCTGGTGGCTTTTGAAAATTTAGTAGAGCAACGGGCAAAAACGTGTGACTGTAACCGACAGGTTGTGGGTTTGATCCCCACTCAAGGAAATGCAATATACATATTGAACGTTTTCGCATTTCTTCGCTTTGGTAACAAAACGCGGCGTTGAGTTCCGCCACTCAACACGCAATGCCTTAACTTCGGTGGAAAGTGAGGAACGGAAGTGGAACGGAGTGTCTTAACACTACCCTGCCATGTGCGAAATATAACGTGAGGCGGAGAATATTTTATTAGTTTGTTACGCAAAAAAGGAGTGCTATATTTTTGTCTGTATGCATGTCTGTTATAGTCGTATATTAATTATTTTTCTTTTCACGCTCTAGCCAAACACGCTAGGTTCCCTTTGCCTACCTCAGTGTTACTTTATTAGTCATTCCAACACATTTAAAGGCACTTGTAGACAAAAATACAGCAAGGTCAAGTTCATTAATCTAGAATAGATCTTGCGGGTGGTCTAAAGAGTTATGGGAGGTCGTGCCTGGAATATATTGATCAGAATTGACTGCCACAATATATACTTCAATCATTTTTCCTGTAGAGCGTTAGATAATAGAATATAGTGTTCATACACTATGTTTCTTATTTTCTAAGGGTTTTGAAATGCTCGACGGAGACCTAATTACAAGTATAATGCCGCTTTTTCAGCTTCACACTATATCCCACGATAATTTTGCCGTGTGATTCCGGCTTAGAATAGCATCACCCTGGTACTGATGGTGTCGTAAGAGGCGACTAAAGTACGAGTGGGAGAGTCACGTTGTCAGCAATGGCAACACGCATGGGTAGACTCGACCGGATTGTTACCACCCCCGGCATTTAAAACCGGCGTTAAGTAGTGGCTTTGGCCACTGCGTTTCGAATTGGGTAATGTCGGGCTCCGGTGCCCCTCCACCTTACAGATCGGTAACGCTCCTGTAGCTCCTCTGGTGCTACACGGGGCCGTGGGCGGCGGTGATCACTTACCATCAGGTGGCCCGTACGCGAGTTTGCCGTGTCATTCCATAAAAAAAAATGTGACCGATATCTGTCTGTATATGAAAGATATATTAAATAATATATTATAGGGGATATTTATTCATGTAATAGGGGCCAAAATTGTTATTTTCACATTTCTTGTCTGTTTGTGCGTTTGTACGCGCTAATTTCAGAAACAAATAAACAAATTCAAATGCAGTTTTCCTTATTAAATTTTGGAAATCATTCCTCAACATTTTGTGGTTGTTTTACATCGGTTAATAAATAAAAAAGTAACGACGATTAAAAATATTTAGTTCGACAATTTTTTTATACATTTAACTGAAATTTCAATGTATAGATAGATATTGTCTTAAAAGTGATAATGTTATTAGAACAAAAAACTAATTCGGATTACTAAAAAAAAGGGTAATTCAAGTGAGCGAAGCTAGCTAGTAATAAATAAAAGAAAATTTAAATGCGCAATAACGACGTCCATTAGGTTTGTAATTTGACACAAATTGCTATTAATGTTTAAATGAGTGGATACATGCCTTATAGTTGTACTCAGAAAAAAACACGAACACATAGATATTACTAGTTATAACAAAAACTGGTCAAGTGCGAGTCGTACTCACTCATCAAGGCTGCTGTGCCAATTTCAGGATTGTATGTCGAAGGGTAGAACAATCGATAAAATTTGAAATATTTAAAGTCAAGTTTGTTTAAGTTATTAATATTTTTATTTGTAATGCAGGATTTCACTTCTAGCTAAATTTTACAATTGTAGACCTACAATTATGAAATTGGTATGGAAAATATTATATATTTTTCATTAGGAATTGGTATTTTATGGGAAATATTCTATAGGTTTTGTTAACGCGGCGAATATTTTTGCCAAATACAAGTTTGCGGACGTATACATTTCAGTTTGTATGAACTTAACTTCAAATATAAATTTGTAATGGTTTTTTTTTCTATGGAACATCTATAAATGTTCAGTTTTCATTTTTTTCCTGTATTTGTATAGTAAGTTCTCATTTTGTGGCAGTTGTATAATTTTAGTCCACGAAAAGTATATATTATAGGGTACTTTCCGTGGACTATAAGTTAAGCAACTAAGTTTTGATCATAGCTTGTTCATACAAAATGCTACAAAAACGGTTGCACTTACCTATGAGTTTGATTTTTTCTGTGCTCCGAAGTACATCTGCATATTTGATATACCACACCACGCGATCTCAAGATAAATGGTCTTGGTATACCACAAGCTGACTATAGACTTCTTTTTTACCTTTTTTAATCTTTTTTTACCTTTTTATGTAACCATAGAAATTTGCAATACACCTACATATATTAAGATTAATTGACTGATTCTACATAATGTATGGCCATTTTCTACTTTGTTAATATAGCGAAGAAGTGAATGTAACAAATAATTAATTCCCCGAGTGGGGACCGAACTCAAAACCCATACGTTCTATCAATCAGTTTAATTTGTATGTACTAAATAGATTTTTATATATCACGCCTCTTTTAAGAACAGGCAAATCAAGAAAAACAATGAGATAACATCAAGGAAATATCTATTCGCGTCTCAATACCTTTGACGATCGCATGAAAATAGTTTTCGTTTCCCCAACGAAAATATTTACTTGGCACGATTACAGTCATTTAAAATACGTAAAGTCTTACACGCTTTTGCTTTTGTTTGGCTTAGTCCGTCCACGATAATCGGTTGAAATATTACTTGACATAATATTTATAATCAAAATTAGGTGGATGTAGGTGGGTATATGTTTATGAGACCGTCGTGGCGCAGTGGTATTGCGTGTGACTGTGAATGCGATGGTAGCGCGTTCGAGTCCCTCTTTGCAAATGAGTTATATATATTAGTACATTGAGTCTATATACTTAAAATAAGTAATGAAACCAGAATCTATAATTTTAAGAATGTTGGTCTGTCTGTTTGTCTGTTTGTACGGGCACATCTTCGAAACTACTGGACCGATCGATCAGGTCTAGGCAGGACATATGCTATATTTGATTTCTAGCACATCCACACCTGATGCAGAACAGCAGGTGTACAGCAGAAATAATTAAACGCGTCTATAACAAAAGTTGTAGCGGCTACAATAAGATATTAAAATTGCAAATGTGGAACATCTCATGAACAACCATAACAGTCCAGATAAACCACAAGAAATATTGAAATGCTGTCTTAACAAAAGTTATTGAGCGTGGTGAGCATTTTGCATTGACATATTAAAATCGAAGATATAAAACATCGCATAAACAATCATATTGGTCTAACTAGACTAAGTATATAGTATTAGTTTTATTAATTTATATTTTTATAATTTATATATTTTAAAGAGGTATTTGTTTATTATTTTGTTTAAAATTTGTCAGTTTTATATGTATGAATTTAAATATATATATATATATATATATATATATATATATATATATATATATATATATATATATATATATATATATATATATATATATATATATATATATATATATATATATAATGTATTTTGTTATAGATTAAAATAAAAAATGAATAAAAAATCAACAGTTAAAGATCTGCAGCTTGATAGATATTTTTTATTCACATAAAAAAATATATGATAAAGAAATATAAATTATATGGCAAAGAAATATAAATTATAACAATAAACAATAAAATTGAGGCATAGCTAAAGTTGCTCATTATGATTAGATTTTTTTATGAAATTTGCTATATTAACGTAGTAGAAAAAGAATATTTGCACATTAAATGTATTTACAAAAAAAAAGCATGCAACGAAATAAAAAGTAATTATATATTCATAATGAGGTGGTAGAATGAAAAATTGGATGTGGTTTTGACAGAGGAACGGTGTGTGTTATACGTTAATACGTTTATGTAATCTTATACTTTTGAAATTTATCAGGAGATTATTATCTAATTACTACTACTAAACTATCAAAAATATTCAAAAGTGAAGAAATATAAAAAACGCCTTAGCTAAGTTTCTTCACTAAGATCGGCAATTTCGATGTTTTACGTTGTCTTGATACTCTGTTAAATGAAATTTATTTAAAGGAATTAATCGCGTGTATCGACTTTTCAACATTTTTCCGATTGATTCAGATTAATCGGGTAAAATAATAATCCGATTAAATTGGTTTCATGTAAATCCCTTTTTTAATGTTTCAACACAAAGATATTTTGAAGTAAAAAAGAGTGTTTGCATATTAAATTATTTTACAAAAAAAAACATTAAAATAAAAGTAATAAAAATTTGTAATGGAACACGACGATCACGATCATACGCAAGGGAGAAGTGCCGCCATATTTTGGTCATTTTTATGCGTATCAAAATTTGTAATTAGTACAACTTTGGACTCAGAGGTGCTACGAAGTCTGTTCAGTTTTATTTAAAGTTATCGTCAAAATATATCGATTGCATATAAATAATAGTTGAAAGAGAATATATAACAGTGCGAGAAGAAAAAAAACGATGTAGCAAGATGCTGGGACCACAGTCTTGAGGAGTCCCAGTAGTATACAGCAATTTTTCACTATAATGTTATTGCTTTGTGCCATCTCAGATCTGAAGATTGTGGGAAAAGTACAAAATATTTTTATCAGAAGAGTTTAGGCGGTAAGCTGAAGGCAAATATCAGTCGAACAGATGAAAGAGCAACTAATAGTTCTGTTTGTTCTATACAGAATATTGTATTTTCGATTGAAGGCATTTCACAGCAAGTAGAAACCAGTCTAACACACACTAATCTAGAGAATCGACTACTGTAGTTAATGAGAGCGCATCCAAATTTACAACGGAAAAAAGAAAAATATTTAGCAAGGTGGTCCAAAGTACCTTAAGTAACGAAGGTAAACCTTTTTTCTTAGATGCTCCAGGAGGCACTGGAAAAACGTATTTAATATGGGCAATTCTAACTGAATTGAGACGACAAAAGCAGATTACTTGCAGTGGCATGTTCAGGTACTGCTGCCATATTACGTTCTGACGGAAAGACAGCATACACACGACAACACCCGAAATTGTGACAAAACAAGATTATTTCATAATTGTTCCTTATCGTATGGAATGAGTCTACCATGTCTTATAAAAAGACCATAGAGGTCGAGATAACAGACTAATGGGCAATATTACAATTTTATTATCAGGTGATTTCAGACAAACTCTGCTAGGCTTAAGTCGAGGGTAGATAAAATCAACGCCTCTTTGAAATATTCTTATTTATGGCCCCAGATGGAAAAAATAAAACTATCAATCAATATGAGAGTCCACCTTGGTATTTGTTCATATTTTCAAGAATTTTCTGAAATGGTACTAAAAGTCACTCTGCAAAGTATTTCAGATTTCCTGAAATACTTTGCAGAGTGGTCAGCTCCAAGATAAATCTTATTAATTCAGAATTTGGAGACATTCATAAGTCAGCAAATTACTTGGTCATATAAACACGCTATTTTAACCTGTAAAAAATATTAAGCTGGTGCAATAACTAAAATAATTTTAGCAGATTTTTTTTGGAAATGAAGTGGTATATACTTACCTTTGATAAGGCAGTGGATGAAAATGTTACCATGAATTACCTAGTTGTGTTTCTCATATGATTAACAGCTAGCGGTTCCCCTGCTCATAAAATAACACTTAACTTTCCGGTATTGCTGATGAGGAATTTAATTCCGCCGAACTTATAAAACGGAACCCGATTTGAAGACAAAGTATTGCACAGAAAAGTTATTGAAGTGGATACTTACTGGGTGTGGTGATGGTGAAATCGTATTTTACTCGCTTACCACTTATATTGAATAGTTTTCCGTTCCAATTTAAACGTACTCAACCCCTGTGAGAACTTGCTTTGCCATGACAATCAATAAGTCACGACACAGCTGCAGCAGCAGCTGCTGCTATCGACTTAAGAACAGGTCGTTCTGTCCATGGGTAACTTTATGTTGCTTTTTCGCGAGTCAATAAAGTTTCAGGTCTATATATATTAGCCGCTGAGAGGAAAACTGCCCACATAGTGTACATAGAAATATTTAAATTTGTACAATATTTCAAATCAATATCTAAAATTGGGTACATTGGAAAGTATTCGTGGCTCACTGGAGAATATTTACTAAAGTAACTCTAGAACTAAATAATTAATATGACTTTAATGCTCATTAACATAATTGCGGACATCAACTCAATCTTTAAATAAGTCTAAACTGTTCCAAATCGATATTTAACAAATTAAAGGAGGCTATCAAAGAAAAACATCGGGGAAAGTTGGCTAACGGTGTGTTGCTCTTGCAAGACAACGCACCAGTTTTCAAGAGCAGAGTTGCAATGGCTGCTCTGCACACACACTGCTTCGATTCACTAGTCTACCCACCTTACAGTCCTGGCATCTAGTGATTTCCATTTATTCCTAAATTAAAAAAAAAACTTAAGGGGAAGGATATTTTCCGACGACAATGAGGTGAAAGAGGCATTCTTGACCCGTTTTGAGGCGAAAGAAAAATAATATTATTTCGACAATTTAGAAAAAATAATTCATAGTTTCAATAAATGTATTCAGAGTGATTATATTAAAAAGGAAAAATAGATTTATTGTTTCATTAAATTTCCTTTCATTCCACGGATTTTTGGACCTCCCCTCGTTTGTCTGTTGTTTTATTTCAATTTAGAAATTTACAAAAACACCTTAACAAAGCGACGACATGAAAATGTTTAATAATATTTTGTTCTCGACCCCTCGTACAACTTCATACTTTTGATTTACCCACAATGGATCGGAGACGGTATATGCGTCTATGTTAAGAGAATGTGTGTTTGTGCAACTAATATTGCCATTTATTAAATCCACAGGTCTAATTTTAAGGCGGTTTTCAGTTACACGATTTGATAGGTGCATGTTCCTATATAAGTTTTACAGTAATATCTTGCAAGGTGGCGCTGCAGTAATCGTTTGATTGTATAAACCTATGTTACCATTTATCTTCCTAACAACTGGTCCAAATGATGATGATGTGTTTTTCAGTTATTTTCTTACTTTGTTCGCTAAGATATAACATAAAAGAGTTAATAACATAGAGTATCAATATAAACTTTGTTATATTAAACAATGAAATTGTAACATTATTAAATATTAAAAAGAGCAACTGTTGAGTTTCTTACCGGCCCTTCTCAGCAGAACCGCAATCCGAACCGGTGGTAATTTTATGTTCGTGACGATTCAAAAGTGTTTACTAAAGTCTATTTGAATTAAGAATATTTCGAATTTGAATTAACGTAAGAACATTCATAGAGGGCTGCCATAAATAGTTTTTCCCTTCGGAAAGATTACACGGAGATTTCATCTAAAAACACCGATTTACGTATGTAATAGATTTACACCATCGAGCTGGAATGTGAAGTGCCTGGCTAAAAACAATAGTAGCAAAATCAAACATATAAATAAGTAAAGACCAGTAATTCAAATTAAAGAATGTTTCTGTGTTTCAATAGGTTTTGTCATCTTTGAATATCCCATAATTATGCGGAAGAATTAACCTTTTTTTAAACGTGTGAGTGTAAACGCTATAGGCCATTGGTTCGAGCTCGACTCGAGAAAATAATATATTTTATATTTTTATTTTTTCGCTCTGGTAACAAGGCAAAGCGCAGCGTTGAGTTACGCCACTCGATATCCAGTGCTTCAATTTTGGCGGAAGTGGGTAACAGAACGGAATGTCTTAGCGCTAGACTCTCAAGTCCCATTTGCCTACCATGCCATGTGCGTGTGGATACAGCGTGAAGCTGATAGAGAAAGAAAAATAAATAAATATATGATAAAGTTAAAGAATTTGTTTGATTGCGCGTGCTTATCTCACAAAGTATTTTTTTTTATATTTGAATAAAATAATGTATATATATTATACAATTTTACACGTTAATTGTTTTGATGTAACCAACTGTGAGGCCTACATTCAGCAGTGTACGGCAAGGTGATGAAAGAAAAACTATTGTACGTGAGGTCAGAGTTACTTCCCGCACTTTGAACATGTTATGTGTTATACAGAACGAATTATTTCATGTGACTAAGCGGGTGAAGTAGCAGATAAAAACTATGGTACAGATTTTAGATGTTTTAGACCTCTGTAAACGTGACAGGTTGTGGGTTCGACTCCAATTCAAGGAAAATGAGGAAAAGAAATATTTAACATTTTCATTCTTCGTTTTGGTAACGATGCGTTGGAATGAAATTTGGTGGAAAGTGGATAATGAAAGTGTCTTAATGTGAACCTAGTGTCTCAACAATAAGGTTCCCAAGTTCCCCTCTACCTGCATAGCAATGTGCAGAAAATATTAATTAAAAAATTAGAAACTAATTCACTATAAAATTAACAATAGTATCGCAAATTACGTAAATAACAATTTCGTACCAGTTTCAAGTAAAAAAAAATGATAATAAATTTAGCCATGTGAATAATAATAATATTATAAGAACACGTTTATTTGCGTACCGATCATTAAATTGGTTGATTTCAATGTATTGAAACCTTACGATCTAACATTCGTTACAATACTTTTTATCATTATTTTAAATATATTAAAATATTTTATGTATTCTTTGAATAAACTATGTTTAAAGTAGAAATTAAAATAAAAAAAACGGAAATTGCCCAAATAAGAGTATATAATTTTTTTTTGTATTCACGCTAGTTCCCGCATGTTGCAGGATAGGCAAGAACCTCTGTCCTAATCCGTTTCCCATGCACATGAAATTAAGGTATGGGGAAGAAATATTTTAAAGAGGACTTCTTTTTAAATAAACCTGATTGTGTAAAGTTTTATTTTTAATTATAAGAATTAGTTTCTTTAAGTAAAATTTCTGGCCGCGAACTACTCTCTATTCTCCTACGCCCATGACCAAATTTTCGAGTCATAACTGTTTGGTTTGTAGTATTCATCTTCTAACCAGAGCGAAGTAATGGGCGTAATTCATTTCCTCAAGCGGTAATCGAAGTCACAACCGTTGCGTCAGATAAAGAGCCGCTGGGGTTCTCACTAGCCTTATAACTCTTATTATTTTAATAATTATTAAATAATTATGTTGTACTATTTCAATGAATACATTTACAAAACAGGCGACGACAAACAATGACGAATGACGGGTATTTTGCGACCCAACCATTCTCTTGTAAAATTTAATTTAATGTTTTTTTAGAAAACATACAATTGACACTTTCTAATTCTATTTTTTCAAGGTTATCTCTTTAGTCGTTAGTATAAAATAAAACTGATAAAAAATAAACCTAAACAAAAATATTAAAAAAAAAAAAAAAAGCAATTGTATAGAAGTTTAAATTTAGTATCAGCAGTCAAAATTTTGTATTCAAAACTTAGAATCACTTAAGCAATACTCCGTCTGCTTAGAATAAGCTATTATAAGATAATAAAAACGTGAAGAAAGAAAAATCTAGAAGTAATTACTATACCATATCATTGACCCTTAATTGATTTTAAATACCAGACCGATTAAATTTGCTTCTCTATAATTGATTTAGTTCATCAAGAATCAATAATATTTTATAATATTTCATTTTCAGCTTCACGCTGTATCCCGCGCACGGCAGCGTTGGCAGAGGGCACTTAAGACACTCCGTTCCACTTCCGTTTTCCACTTTCCACTGAATTCATTTCCTCGAGTGGGGATCGAACTCAAAAACTATCGGTTACAGTCACACGATTGAGCCGCTGCGCAACGACTGGCCTCATAATATTTTAGGATGTCAATATAATTTTTAGTATATGAGAGACATACTAAAAATTATATTGACATCATTTTTAAGTTAAACTTTATTTATATTCTATAAAATACTTTTTTGTTCTGTACGATTTTTTTGTATAATAGTTGTTGACGTAGAAAATTGATATTGATTGATCGAGTGCAAGCTGGAAGAAAAGGTGATCGAGAATATCGTGTATTGTGAGACACTCGCGTGAGTGACTATAATATGAAAAAAAATGTTGTGATTCTTTATGAATTTGGATCAAGATGTAAATAGATTTTTTTTTGCTTTTGATAGAGGTGTAGAATTAAGAAGCTGATCGTTGGTTGGTGAGCGAAGCGAGCAGGGGGCGGAGCCCCCTAGTAATATATATAAATAAAGTTTTTTTTTCTTTATTATTATAGTGAAAATCGTTTTTCATTCAAATACCTGTAGCCAAAGAAGTTCAGGTAATCAATTTAATCCCAAATTCTGTTCAAAGAAAGTACAGCATTGAGTTCTACCACCTAACATCTCTGGTTAGATCCAGTTCTCATAGAAGTTTGTGGCCACTTTGGTGCTTTTCACTTTTCAGTTTTCAGTTTGTGGCCACTTTGGTGCTTTTTTTTTTTCTAACATTTCTGTATAACAAAATATAAATCAACCATTCTAACTTGAGGCCAGTCATAGTGCGGCGGCACAAACGTGTCACTATAAACGACAGGTTGTATCACACTCGAGAAAATGATATATATAATATTTTGTGTCCATGTCTTAAACTCAACAGAAAGCGGGGAACGGAGTCTTAACACAAGGTTCCTAAGTTCCTTCTGTCTACTCTGCCATGTGCGGAATACAGCGTGAAGCAGAAAAAAAAATTGTCAACTGGGTCTGTAGACATGCCCATTGCCCATGGCGCCAACTACTGTCGATCTGTTTTTGTCCATCATGCAATATTAAGTCCACCAGGCACCATAACTACTATTATATGTCAATATACAAAAAGGAACATATCACGTATATAGTATCTATTACGTATATAGTATCTATATCCTATATACTTTAGATCAAAATTACACGCTTTGATTCTGACTAAGTAAAGGAGAAAGATATTGATAAAATTATAATTAACGGTTATCTTATCTTAGGTACAGTTGAAGTGTCAGCGTGGGGTGAAGGTGATTGAGGACACGCGGAGGAAGTGAAATAGAGGACACATGTTCACGCTATTTTATGATGGAGTCATATATCTACATTTGAGAAATTTGTGAGAAATCACTCTGTTCGTCAACTTCATAACCCAAGAAATACGATTGTAAGCTAACTTGGCTAGGACATATACACACAAGTTTAGGGCTCTGGAAAGAAAGCCTAGCAATCCGGACAAATTCCAGACATTGCGTGTTAATTTACGGAACTCAACGCCGAGCTTTGTCTTCCCAGAGTATTATAATAAAAAAAAAAATGAGCCGTCATGGGACGCCTGGCAGATGTGAAACATCGTGTATCATCGTGTACAAACAATATGCATAAAAGATAATATTATTACAGGAATTAAATAAAGCCTAATGAGAAAATAAAGAATTA
>DWMZ01001693.1:0-15688 GCA_018249855.1 Eueides tales michaeli
GCTTTTCTTTTTGTTTGATTGTTACGGGCTGGCACCACGTTGTCACCAAAATAAACAGGCTTAAATCCAGCAAAGCTGTGCGTTGAAAACTTTTGCTTATCTTTCGACTTAGGATAACACAAATAACGCACGCATCGATTAGTCGGACATTGGAAGTTTTCTGTTTAGTTTCGTTTCGTGTATATTTTTATACTGGCGTTTATTCTGTTTATGGTTTATTGTTTACGCTGTATCTCACATGTAGCACGGTAGGCAAAGGGTACTTTGGAAGTTAGTTTTAAAACGCTCTGTTTGCCACTTTCCTCTAAAGTCGAGGCATCTCGTGTTGAGTGGCATCAACGTCTCTAATATAGATATATATCTCATAAATTTAAGCCGCGCCTTGCCATGTTACAAGAGCGAAGAAAAAAAATCATTAAATATTAATTTTGAAAATATTTGAGGCCTGTCGTGGCGCTCGCGCCGCTACAAGCGTGTGACTGTAACCGACAGGTTCTGGGTTCGATCGCCAGTCGAGGAAATGAAATATTTAATATTTTCAATTTTAATATTTAATGTTTCATTTCTTCTCTCTGGTAATAAGGCAAAGCGCGGCGTTGAGTTCCGCCACTCAACACTTAATGCCTCAAATTCGGCGGAAAGTGGGGAACGGAATTGGAACGAAGTGTCTTAACACTAGGTTCCCGGGTTCCCTCTGTCTACCATGCCTCGTGCGAAATACAGCGTGAAGCTGAAAAAAAAATAATAAAAAGAAATATATAATTTCCCAATGGAGATAACCCTAAACCCGTCGCGTTCGTTAGAATCGTATGCCGCAATGAAATCTGCCACCGAACGCATTAGAAGTTTTTAAATCGTATGTATAATATCTGAATTATAGACTAAATAAAGCGATCTTTATAAGTAATATTTTATATTTTAAGCTATCCAGATGCAAATAAAAATATGTAAATCTATACTTATTTTTTGTCATCGTTATTACAAGAAAAACATTTGTATATTTTATTTTATAAAACGTATCAAGCAGACGTATTCAACTATACACATACAATAACCAATATTTCGAATATTATTTCGTTTGAGTTATTACCTATAAGGGAAGAAATAGCTTCCTTTCAACATAGTTTATCGTTTATGAATAGCCAGTTTGAGAGTTTAAGCCAAAAAATTGATACAATGGATAATGAAATCAAAACACTTAAGGTAGCGAATACTACTGTTGGTAAAATTTAGGAGAATATGGATGAACTGGAGTCTCAAATTAACAGTCGCGAACAGTAGGCTAGAAGATCTAAGTATCCCGGAAAAGAAAAGTGTAAACTTAATTCACATTTTGGAATGTGTCTCTAAGCAAATCGACTTTCCGTTGGATGTTGGCCGTGATTTGGACCCGAGTTGCACCCAAGAGTCGCGATTCTAAAAAAGTGAGACCTATTATAGTTCGATTTTTGGCGCGTTATAAGAAGGACGATTTCTTGAGTTTGGCAAGAAAAACGAAATTGGTTGCTAACGATCTCGGCTTTAAGGACACACATTCAAAGATATTTTTTAATGACCACTTGACCAGTGATAATAAATCTTTATTACAGCAAGTTAAAATCAAGGCGAAGGAAAGTAATTATTTATACACATGGGTGAAAAACTGTGCGATAATGGTACGTCGCACTGATACAAATCCAATCGTCCATATTTCGAGTGTGTCGGATTTAAACAAAATAAAGTGAGCGTTGCTTTATTTTTGATACTGATTCTGTGTAATGCCATAACCTGTTACTATCATAATATTATGTTTTGTTTTGTTTATTTCTTTGATACAATCAAAATCAAAATCAAAATCAAAATATTCTTTATTCAATTAGGCCATTACAAGCACTTTTGAATCGTCAAGTTACATAGAAATGTCTGTAGTGTCAGTCCTACAGGAAGCTACCACCGGCTCGGAAGGCGGTTCTGCTGAGAAGAGCCGGCAAGAATTTATTTTTTGTGTTGGAATATGTTCAGATATGAATATCTATATTGTTATTATATTTGTTTTTATTTGGTTTTTCATAGTATTTTTTAAATTATTGTTAACTTTAATTTTTCATTCATCAAATTTTAATATTTTTTTTATTTGGCATACCTGGGGTGTACGTGTTAATTTATTATTACATATTTACTGTATAAACTCTAAGAATTGTCGGAATGGTCACTTATATTTATTTCTGATAGACTTTTATTATTTGTTTGGCTTTTACTTACATAAGATATTTTTTGCTGCTTTAGTTTTTATAATAAGAATATATTTATCTTCACTGTTTGTGGGGTATCTGTTTATGAAATGGTTATCATACATCTTTATATCTCAATTGTTATCCCTAGTTATAAAATGCTTCTTGTACCCTGAAATTGTACGACTTACATCTTTCTTATGTATTTATATGTATAATTATGTGTGTTTGTGTATATATATGTGTATGTGTGTATGCATGTATGTTGTATATGTATATATATGTATATATATATATTATGTTCTTTAAGCTACAGTATCCTCTATGGCTAGTGATTTTAGCATTCTATTTCAAAATGTAAGGGGACTTCGGTCTAAAAGTAATATTTTTTATAGAAATCTTTTAAACACTGACTGTGACATAATTTGTCTTAGTGAAACGTGGTTAAATGATTCCATATTTGACAATGAATACTTCGATACCCGATATTCCGTTTACAGATGTGACCGTGATTACTCTTCGCGTGGGGACTCCCTCGGAGGTGGTGTTTTGATTGCAGTTCGTTCATACCTTCATATTCATTCATCATTAATCGTCAAATTATCAAACTCAGTAGCCGATATAGTCAGATTATCCATTTCGTTTCATTTATCCCCTTCGCCAGGGTTGTTGCATCTTTACTGTTGTTATTTTCCTCATGGAAAAAATCATTACGTATCATTGTGTGAATTTTATGAACTGGTATCTTCGGATATTGTTTTCTATCCAAACGATTATTTCTTAATAGTTGGAGACTTTAATATTTCTAGTGCTGATTGGAAATATTCCGACAAAAGGATGAATCTCCTAAATGTTGATAGTAATGACATATTTGTTTATCATTTTCTTAATCTTAATAATTTTGAACAATTTAATACTATATGTAACATTAATAACAGATATATCGATCTTGTCATCAGTAACTGTGAATGTTTAGTTACCAGGTGCAGTGACCCTTTGGTACCTGAAGATACACACCATCCTACTTTTAACATTTTACAAAAGATCCGTGATATATCTCGTAAAATTTCTATTCCTTCTCGTACTGTGCGCATGTTTCATACTGCAGACTATAAAGCAGTTAATAAAGCTTTGGCTGAATTAGATTGGCTTGATTTGCTTGATGAATCTGACATTGCAAATGCAGTGAATTTATTTTATGATACCATCAATAAAATAATCAGTAGAATGATTCCCAAAAAAGTCATTAGTGGTAATCGATATCCTTTTTGGTATTCTAATTCTTTAAAAAAAAATATTGTAGAAAAACTTAAATATCATAAGAAATGGAAAATATACAATAGGTTCGCTGACTATGATTCTTTTAGCTTATTACGCGACAGGGAAAAAAGGACACAAATTGCTTGTTATGAAAACTATATTTCTAAAGCTGAATCTCAAATAAAGAGGAATAGTAAATATTTTTGGAAATTCGTAAGATCAAAAGTTTCATCTAATTGTTTTCCTGATACCATGTTTCTTAATAACGTCTTAGTAGCCGGAGGTAATGATATTTGTCAGCTTTTTAGTAATTACTTTAACTCAGTCTATCTTCCAGCTTCTTCTTGCTGTGCGAATGATTTTGTTACATCATCATATTCTAATATAAGTATCAATACTGTAAACATAACTCGAAATATAGTCGAGAAGTATTTAAATGATCTAGATATAAATAAGGGCTGTGGTCCCGATAGTCTCCCTCTGATATTTTTGAAACCATGTTCTAAAACTATAGCTTACCCTATTTCCTTGTTATTTAGCAAATCATTTTCAACTGGAGTCATGCCTACAATTTGGAAGCGATCCTATGTGGTACCTGTATTTAAGTCCGGTGACAGACATAATATACAGAATTACAGACCAATCTCAAAGCTGTGTGTCGTAGCAAAAATTTTTGAAAAGATTATTTATGACTCTATTTTCCCTTTTTTGCGTACTACCATAATAGAACAACAACACGGGTTTATTAACCATAAATCTACTGAAACTAATCTCTGTGAATTAGTTCATCGACTGTCGTCATCCATGGATGAGTGCTCTCAGGTGGATGTTGTGTACACCGACTTCTCTAAAGCCTTTGATAAAATTTCTCATACGATCCTCATAAACAAGCTTAAAGAAGTCGGTATACATGGTGATCTACTTAGGTGGATATGTTCGTACCTTCATAACCGTAGCCAGGCAGTTACAGTTAAGGGCCATTGTTCATCTCTCGTTCCTGTTACGTCCGGTGTACCCCAGGGATCTCATCTCGGCCCTTTACTTTTTAATTTATACATAAATGATGTCATCAATATTATAAAACATTCATTTATTCTTCTGTACGCCGATGATACAAAGATTTGTAGGAGGATTTCATCTATATCTGATTGCTTACTCTTACAGCAAGATCTCCACAAAATTCCTTGTTTTTAAATATTGATAAATGTAGTGTTATCAGCTTCACTCGCAAGCGTCATCCTTTTGCATATGACTATCGTCTCGATGGTGCTGAGATAAAACGAGTGTCTGAGGTGAGAGACCTGGGAATATATCTAGATCATAAACTGACCTTTAACTTACACATTAACAGAACGATAGATAGAGCATATCGAATGCTTGGCTTTATTTTTAGAATTTCTAGAGATTTTAGAAAATCTAGTACTGTGATACTTTTATATAACTCTTTTGTTAGACCTATCCTTGAGTATGGGTCTACAGTTTGAAATCCACATTATAAGACTAATGTTAAGCGGTTGGAGAACGTTCAAAATAAATTCATCAAATTTGTACGCTTCAAAAAAGAAATCCTGAATGTATCTGTTACTGTTTTGAATTGTTATCACTCGCTGATAGAAGATAGTGACTGTTTTGAATTGTTATCACTCGCTGATAGAAGATAGTGACTGTTTTGAATTGTTATCACTCGCTGATAAAGATTAATTAAGGACCAATTGTTTTTGTTCAAGATAATTAAAAATCTCGTTAATTCCCCTTACCTTTTAAGTTATATTAATTTCAGATGCCCAAGGAAAGTTACTCGTAACCAACTTTTATTTAATCTACCAATTAATAGAAGTAAGCATGCACAACATCTTTGTTAATCGAGCCTGCGCTAGTTATAATAAACTGTTTACTCAAATTGATATATTTGCAGCCAGCAACAATATTGTTTTTAAAAAAAAGTTAATGAAAAGTTTAAATAACACAATTATTTTTTAAGTAAAGTAATTATATATATTTGATTTATATTATATTTTATTATGTTTTTGTGAACTAATATATTTTTAATTTATGTAATTTTCACTATCGGCTAACTTGTATCTATTTGCTCTTTATATGTTTTCTTTTTTTAATTTTTTTGTGTGGAAACTTTGTTGGATTGTTTTAGAATTTTATATTATTTTGATGTTTGTGTGTAATGTTCTGTTTATTTCCCTAATAAAATAAAATAAAATACAATTTAAAAATAAACAAAAATAATGTTGCAGCTATATTTATCTCTTGGACTGGATGAGTTTGTAGATTCTCTGGAATTTCGTTCAGGAGGTATACAAGTGATAAAAGTAAGGCATTTAAATAGAAAATGTGTAAATGAGGGTGTGACTACATGTATGTGTAAATGAGGGTGTGACTGTCCTGAGTTTGCAAGGCAACAGTCCATTAAAATTACCATGTCTCAAGAGTGTATTTGCCATATAGTGGCTTCCGCTCGCTTTCCTCCTGCTCGCAAATCCTATGCGGATATAGTCCTCTATAGTCCTCTGTTGTATAACCTATACATTCATGACCTCGAATTTTCTGTAGATAGCTTTTGTTATATCCTTCAGTACGCTGAGCACACCGTCCTCTAATACAGCTCAAAATCCGAGGAGGACATTACTTATCGTTTAAATACTGCTTTACACTATCTAGACCAGTACTTCTTTAGCCATGGCTTGGCATTATCAGTAGCGAAATGTCGGACGGTAGTATTCTCCAAAAAGAGAGTAGTTCCTAATTTTGAAATTTATTGTGGTATTGATACCATACAATTAGCAGATAGTGTTAAATTCTTAGGCATAGTACTTGATAAAAGGCTTAACGGAATTGCTCATGCTGAACATGTCAGCAAAAAATGTGAAAAAGGCATTAATGCTTTAAGAGCTGTGTCTGGTGTGTGGTGGGGTGCACACCCTTTTACTCAAAAATTACTGTACAATGCAATAATTTGTAGTCATATTGACTAAGGGTTATTTTCTTTAAACCCCTTTAATAAAGCTGCTATTGAAAAACTTAATAGAATTCAGTACAAATGCCTACGAATAATTTTAGGTGCAATGAAGTCTTCCCCTACCAACGCATCACAGGTGGAGTGTGTAGATCCGCCTTTCTCCATCCGTCGTCAATTTTTATCTGACCGATTTGTTGGTAAAATGCTACAGCTTTCTTCTCATCCCTTGTGGTCTAAGCTGTCTGAGTTAGCTGACCTCATTCCTCGTGGCAAGCTTCTCCCCTATTTGCTTATTGGTTATCCTAAAATTTACCTCCCTACTTCACCCTCTACCCCGCTATCCTGCTAACCCTTCATTCTGTACATCTTATTAGGCTTTAGCATATCACCCTTCTGTCATAACAAATCTTGGCCTGATCAAAGGAGCTGCTGACATCAATACAAAGTTTCAAGCCATAGTAAATGAAAAATGGCTAAATCATATCCTTATCTTTACAGATGCGTCAAAGCTTTCAGAGGAAAGCTGTATTGGTGCAGCATGCTCGATACCAAAATTTAAAATTATATTACAATTTAAATGTCCTCCCGAATCATCCGTGTTTACTGGTGAGGCTTTTGCTTTGTTAGAAGCAATCTGGTTCACACTATCCTATGACTTTAAACAGACCTTTATTTGTACTGATTCATTAAGCTGTATACTCGCGGTAAAGGGCAATCCTTTTCATAGTAAATTAAGTTCTTCAATTATTTTAAAGATTCGTGAAGAACTGTACTCATGTAATTTAAAGGGTTTGGTTGTTACTTTGGCATGGATTCCAGGACATTCTGGAATCAGTGGGAATAAATCTGCAGACTCCAGCGCAAAATTAGCCATCCAGTGTGGTAATTTGGATCACTTTTCTAATTCGGCCCGGATCTGTTGTCCCTTGCATTAACTCATTTGGATGTGCCATGGTCTGAAGTTTGGAATTTGTCAAAACGTCAGAAACGTAAATTCTATGCTGCGATTCAACTCAATATCCGCCGGCAAACATGGTTTTATCCTTAAAAATTTATTGAACGGAGGATAATATCGACCATTTGTCGCTTACGCCTTGGACATGCACACCTGTACATTTAGCTTAGATCGGGGTGGGGGACCACTCACTGTGTGAATTTGGCCTGGAAGACGGTTCCCCTTCTCATATCCTTTGAAGATACCCTAAGTTAATCCATCGCCTATATGATTTCCTTCTTCACAAAGTTCCCCGTCCCCTTTATGTTCAATGTTTGTTAATGTTTGTGTTTAGTCCTTTATGTAAAGTTTTATGTAGATGTATTAGATATAACAATATTAAATTGTAGACTAACACCTTTGTACTATACATTTCTTTTTATTAATCCTGTGTGTTATGTGCATAATGCATATATTTATTTAAACAATATTTTGTTTTTGTTATAGGTGAAGGCAATTTTGAACTAGATCTTCTTTTTATAATATGCATTATCTTCTTGTGTAATATAATCTGTTATTTACCGTACAACCTCCTTCGAGTATTCTCCAAACAACGTGACACTGGCGACGTCAACTTTGACGGTAGATGTGAAACACTGCAGACGTATTTGTAACAACTGTTATTGATTTTATATATAATTTATATTTTCATACGTTATTAGCATAGTATTATGCTTCTATGAGAAATTCACCTGTCAGCAAGAGTTTCCTATAGAAATATTTTAAAACCTAACATGGAATCGCTCAAAGAATCATTATCAGCACTAACTGAGATGAATGAATGAATGATTTCCAGCAAAATTTTAATACAACATCTTCACCTGTCACAAATCATTCGTTACAGGTGGAATTTAACAATTTCCGCAGTTTTATACTTTCTTTACTCGATACGTTAAAACGTCAAGTGTGGAGGAGTGTCTTTCATTGGAACTTGACCGACAAGAAATGAAGAGGCGGCATAAAATAATAATTTTTCATTATATCAGCATACCTGTGCAAAAAGAAAGATTACACTGAGAGAATCACCACTTTAGTTGCTGAGCATCTGGTTTGGCCAAATTTTTCTACGGCTAGTATTAAAAAGTGTTACCGCTTAGGCCGCTATTTCGAAAAACCTAGACCTATGAACCTAGATGAAGTTCAGTGACATATCGGCACGTAACAGTGTGTGGTTCGCGAAAACAAAGTTTAAAGGTACAGGCATCACTCAGTCCGAGTTCCTGACCGGCAGCAGGCATGAGATCTTTTTGGAAGCGAGGCAATGCTTTGGCATAAGTAAATGCTGGACCCGGGATGGCTTCATTTTTATAATTACACCCGATGGAATGAGACATCGTATAGAATGTAAATCAGATCTCAATGCAATATCAGCTTAAATTAAATCTGCTGAAATAAATGCTGCAGTATCCAAAAATATCGAAAATCCGACAAAGGTACGTGCAAAAAGAACAGTCAAAAAGTAAAAAGTAATACATGCATTTTTTATGTTTTTCTTATTATTATTACTATTATATTTTAATTCTTCAATAAATTAGATACCTTATTTTAATTCATTATAAATATTTGTTTACATGCTAGCTGCTAGTAATATGTCATTTTTTATAGAATGTGTATGGTATTACCATACCATACTGCAGACGTATTACTACTACATATTTATTTATATTGATATGGAAAAAATTGTTCATTGCACCTTCACCATTTTCAATCTTCGATGTTTCTCAAGTAATTTTTTCACACACCAAAATACTTCTTAGAGTACATTACAATCCTAATCTTACGATCGATTATTTCTCGTAATTTGAGACTCTGTTAGATAAATATAAGCTTCTTTATCACCACACGTTATTGTTGGGTGACTTTAGCACTTGCCTTATCAAAAATGACTGTCGTGCTCATCTTCCCCATGCTCTTATTCATAAATTTCCTAATTGCAATTCTTCTCTTCTCGACCTCATTACTGTATCTTCCCCGGACCTTGTTGAAAAATATGGTCAATGTTCTGCCCCTGATTTCTCTTATCACGATTTTTTATATGTATGTTATAGATTAAAGCCACCTAGAGCAAAATAAAGAATTCTTCTGCGGCGCAATTTTGGTGGTATGGATTTGGAACGTTTGCGTCAAGATGCTTATAACATTGACTGGTCGATAGTTACTAATGAGCAAACAGTAGATGAACAAGTGTCCTCATTTACATCATTATTAATACGTCTTTATAATTTGTATAAGTCCATTCCAAAAGTACCACTATTGGAAGTAGCATTACAGGAAGATATGGCTTGATATACTATTACACGCGATTAATAATCGGATTTGCCTTAAATTTTACAGTATACATTTCCTATTTTTGTTAAAATTATTATTTATATACTCATTCTTTATCTTTTTTCCTTTGATTTAATATGATTCCTACTAGGGGAAATAAATTATTTATTATTTTCATTTCAATTTTAACCAAACAGAAAGCGGCGTTCATTTTTAACACTGTTAACCCTTGATTCAGCGGAAAGTGGAGAACGAAAGTATCTTAATGGGAACGGAGTGTCTTAACATTAGATACCAGGTTTCTTCTGCCTACCCAGCTATGTTCAGGATAAAGCATGAAGCTAATAAATCTACAACTATGGAATGAAAAAGTAACGCCATAAGCAACATCTAGTGTAAATAATTACGGACATTTCCCCGTGACTACAACGTACACGCTTAATTTAATAACGTAATACGTGTATAATAGGTCTACCATCTCCTTATTCAATTTGGTGATTTATCGTGTTGCACTGTACATTTTCCATTAAGGAAATATAGGTACAAAATTAAATTTGACGGGCGGCTTACCCAGCACGGTTGTGTAATTACTCTTTGTTTAACAGACTACATTGTAAGTGCGGGAGGTAACTCTGGCCGCAGGGACATTTCTTTACAGATTTTTTTTACATAACAGGATGTACAAAGGTAACATCAAGCTAAGACACTCCGTTCCTCACTTCCCGCCAAATTCTTTAGGAATAGCGTGTTTAGTGGCGGAAATTATCGATGTGCTTTGCTTTGTTACCAGTTGAAGTTATCGTACTTTTGGAGAGTAGTCTGTTGCGTGTTAAATGGAGAACGAACCTCCATCCTCCGCTTTCTCTGTTCACGGACCTAATGATAATATAAAGAATAAAATGGCGTTTCTCTTTATATTAAAAAAAATAAATGAATAAGGTTATAAGCACTTAGCCACATTATATCATTCTCATAGTGCAAAATATATCCCGCTAGTCTCAATACTCGGCAGCCTAAGTTTAGATTAAACTACATACTTGAAATTTACTCGATATTGCTGCTTTTGTTTGAAGCGTTTTTTTTATTGGATTGTTACGGGCTGGCACCACGTTGTCACCAAGATAATCAGGCTTAAATCCAGTAAAGCTGTGCGCTGAAAACTTTTGCTTATCTTTCGACCTAGGATTACACAAATAACGCACGCACGGATTGGTCCGACGTTGGCAGTTTTCTGTTCAGTTTTATGTTGTCTCTTCATACTTGCGTTTATCTCTTAATACTGGCATTTATTCATGATTTTTTTTCGGTTTCACGCTGTATCCTGCTCATGGCAGGGTTCGTTCTGTTTCCGACTTTCGGATGAAATTGAAGCAATACGTGTTGAGTGGCAGAAATCTGCGCTGCACTATGCCTTGTTACCTAAGCGAAGAAAATAGTACATTTAATATTAAATTTGAAAATGATAAACATTTAATTTCCGAATGGGGATTCGGATGAAATTGAAGCAATGCGTGTTGAGTGGCAGAAATCTGCGCTGCACTATGCCTTGTTACCTAAGCGAAGAAAATAGTACATTTAATATTAAATTTGAAAATGATAAACATTTAATTTCCGAATGGGGATTGAACGCACAACCTGTTGCATTTATATATATGTGGTTGTAATCGTATACCATTGATAGTATTGCCATTAATAATATTTGCATCATATGTATAATATCTGAATAATCTTACTAATATTATAAATGTGAAAGTTTGTACGGATGTGTGTATGCTTGTTACTCTTTCACGTAAAAACTACTGAACGAGTTTTCTCGAAACTTAGCTTCGATATCAGAATAACATAATAAGTAAAAATTTATAGGGATTTTAACCGACATAAAAAAGGAGGTTATTTTATGTATCTTCCCCGATTACTCGAAGATGGGTGACCGATTTTCAAAATTCTTTTTTTGTTCGAGAGGATGTATTTCATAATTGGTTTCATGGTAAGGAGACCAGGATCTGATGATGAAATCCTGGAGAAATCGAGGACAAACCTCAAATTTGAAAGGCACAGATGAGGTTTTTATCGTATTATAACACAATTGGGAAATCAGTATCTGGATATCATCTCATTTTATTAACCGACTTAAAAAAAGGAGGAGGTTCTTAATACGTATGTTCCTCAGATTACTCAAAGATGGGAAAACCGATTTTAAAAACAACTTTTTTTATCGTTGGAGTTACACAAAGATTATTACTGTAGGATTATTTATCTTAAATAGTTCTAAATAAAAGTCCGCGACAGTATATATCTATCTTTTATGTGTAAATCACTATGACCAAAATAGTGAACGCGGACGAAGTCGCAGGTAACAGCTAGTAGACTATATAAATCGATCTTTAGAAGTAATATTTAATATATATAAAAATATTGAGATACAAATAAAAGTATATAAATTTGTATTCGTTTTTGTACTAGCAAAACATTGTGTACATCTTATTTTATAAAAGATATCAACAAGTCCTTTTTAACTATACATATTTAAATATATGCAAAAATAATATCAAGAAAAGCAAAGGGTACCTAGTAATACTCCATTTTCAACTTCCCTTTTTTTACACATTTGATATTTGATGGCGGAATTCAACGCCGCCTTTATCTTATTACTGGAGCGACAAAATAAAATAATTCATTTCTCTAATGGTTAATCAAACCTACAGTGATCGTTTACAGTCAGATGCTGTGTAATGACGGTTAAATTCGTCTTCGTATACCTAGTAATACTCCATTTTCAACTTCCCTTATTTTTGACACATCTGGTATTTGATGGCGGAACTCAACGCCGCTTTTATCTTATTAATGGAGCGACAAATCAAATCTACAGTGATCGTTTACAGTCAGATGCTGTGTAATGACGGTTAAATTCGTCTTAATGTAGAATACTACATACAAACCTCCCTCTTAATTCACTGTATATTAGTAAAAATAACTTTAAGAACTTTTCATAGCTTGAAAAAACTAAGTATATATCGATGTAAAGGCCAAGTATATATCGAGTTCATATTTCACTTTATACTATTTCAAGAAATATACCAAAAAACAATATCATTAATATTTTACTATACATAGAAATATCAAAGCAGTTTTAGGGGCGCAGTGCCAAAACTTGTTTAGGAGTTATTTGACATACGCCGAGTGCGGTGGTCAGTTATAATAATTTAACTCGTATTATGAATATTTACCATATTCATGTATCAACATTATCTGACTTTATTGAATGGCTATTATTTGTTGGAATTTATTTTGTAAAGTGTGCATTTATTTTGTATTACCTACTGCTTACTATATTATAAAAAGTATGATGAAAATTATTAAGCTTGACACAAGTCAAGCATAACTTCCTTTGCTGTCTTCTTACATTCGTTCTTTATATGAGAAACTAAGTACAGAAATATATCAGGACGCAAAATAGTTTAAGAATCTATAACTAAAGCTTTAAAAATTGAATATCAATTTTATATAATGTTTTGAATGTTCCAATTTTGTTACTTTTCATATTATTAATAAAAGGTAAGGATACAATTGTTATTGAAAAAACCTTTATATTACTTTTTTTTTATAACGGATATTCTATAACATGAATAAACATATATTATTTCCGGCTTTTAATAGGAATATTCACAAGTCGCAACCAGTTAAAAGCCCTCCTGGTATTTTTCGAGTATCAGTAATAAATATCGAAGATGATTTATGTATTTTTCCTTTTTATAGTATAAGAAGATACTGTCATAAATGTCATTTAACTTAAAAGAATCTTTAATAAAAACTATCAATTACTTTTACAGTCGCAGTACTTAAATCCAACGGAGGTTGACAAAAATATAACTATGTGAACCGTATTTATATTGCGGTTTTTATATATAATTATGTGATAGTATTAGCTTAACCGCTACATTTGTCAAGCACCACATAATATAAACAACATATTGAAACTTTCTCATTGTTTCAATATGTTGTTTTAATCAATGTTTCTCATCCAGTCGTAGCATATATCTACATACGTGATATAAATTATAAAGTTAACAAATATGAGTACAAATTATATAAATGTGCGGAAAAATCTTTAAAATTTTCCGCTACTTATGGCACCTTGTTTGATTTATTAATTCTTATTAATTTATTAAATTATTAAATATACAAGAGTAAAATTTCATTACTGATAATAAAAGTGGAAATAATTACTAAAACGATAATTACAATAAAAACTATGATAACGTCACAGCCTATAAAGCTTTTTTTTTATGGATAAGACACGGCAAACGAGCGTACGGGTCACCTGATGGTAAGTGATCACCGCCGCCCACGGCCCCGTGTAACACTAAAGGAGCTACAAGAGCGTTGCCGGTCTGTAAGGTGGATGGGCACCGGGGCCCGGCATCAGCCAATGCGAAACGCAGTGACCAAGGTCACTACTTAACGCCGGTTTTAAATGCCGGGGGTGGTAACAATCCGGTCGAGTCTGCCCATGCGTGTTGTCATTGCTGACAACGGACTCTTCCACTCGTACTTTAGTCGCCTCTTACGACAGACGATCAGTACCAGGGTGATCCTATTTTAAGCCCGGATCACACGGCGACAAAAGCTATTATATTCAAGCTTTTAACTTTTGTAGCGAAAGCAAAGAAAAAACTTTACGGCTTTGATTTAGATACAATTTTGATATTGAATATTTTGTATGAATATATCGGCTAAAAATATCAATATCGATGCTTTTTTACAAATCTATTCGTCCTTATTTGTTTGTATATTTTTAGCAGGCTTGATACACGCACACGTTGCTTACGCTACCTGACGATTTTTACAATTCATAAGCCGCGTTAAGGGATTTCGTTGTAAAAATATAAATCAATAAATAAGTAAATAGTCACAAGCCTAAAATTGGTACGAAAACCTGAGTGTGTGAGTTCGACTCGCACTTGATCGATATTTTTTTTTACTTATACTTGAATTTAAAAAGTACATATAACACAATATGTATCGGAATTTATCTATTTGTAGACACCATTATAATTTATATTAGTTTCGGTTGACAAAATTTTAATGTGAAGATTTATCAAAAAATGTGTTTAAAAAAATTCTAAAAAAAATATTAAACCTAGTGTTTCGTAAAATTTAAATATATAAATGTAAAAAAACCTTTCAATGTTCTAACGTACATTGAAAGGTTTTTTTGTTTATTGCATTGCAATTATAAAAATACAGATTATTCATGTTTGTAAAATGTTTATTGTTCAAAGTATTTATTAATTTCTCGAATAATAAAAAATGTATTCATATTACTAACAATAAGCCTAATTTATAAATGCTACTCATCGATAATGCTTTAATAGTTACCTATTATGTTCATAATATTATAAGTATACGAGTAAATTACGCTGTATCTAATTTTCAATCATACAATCGTAATCAAAAATCTCAGAAGATCAATACAAACTATAATGCTTCTTATGTAAATAATTCATTTTTGTTTCGATGTATTTTGATACAGCTCAATAAAATATCGATAGTTTACATGTAACTGGTCTATGGTGTAGAATTTCATAAAATATGTAAAAATTAAAATTAAATTCTAATGAAACATTTTACGGCTAATATTATTTATTAATTTTTTAAATATAGTTGTTTGTCACGCCATTTCTCAATCATTCATTGTATCTATGGTTAGTATGATATTATTATTATAACAAGAAAATTGTTGAAATGTGTAAATAAAATTGTTTAATTCAAGCGGGTGAATCCACTTGTTCTTTAATGTATTTACTTTATCTTGTAATAGCAAAACAAAACGCGGCGTTAAGTTTCAATACTCTAAGCCTCAAATCCTCGATTCGGAGGAAAGTGAAGAACGGATATGTTTAAAGGGAACGGAGTATCTTAAAATATATTTTCTACCTGTTAAATTACATTAGTTACTATGTTGCCTCTACCTACCCAGCTATG
>DWMZ01001694.1:0-15686 GCA_018249855.1 Eueides tales michaeli
TATATTATGTGGATTTCAATATATTTATTTTGGTACAAAGGATCTCAAATCAATCAAACGACAATGGAACAATAATTGATAAAGTCTTTTCATAATATTATTATATATATTTTATCTACGGCTCCGCTCGCATGGTCTAATAAAAATAAATAAATGTTGTATATTAAGACCCCGCCCGCCTTCAGACACCCGCCAGTCGTAACACACGCGACATAACGATCACTCTGCTGCCGTATTTTAAGACTTCTAAAATAACCATTTGACTAATATACTGTAAAAGCTCGAAAGCGAGTAATGTTACATGAAAAAAATTATCAATATCCCTTTCATTCCCTGCCGAATTTAAAAATATTTCAAATTTAATTACAAAATATTAAATATTTAATTCCCTCAAGTGGGGATCGAACCCACAACCTATAGCGTATACTGTCACACACTTGTTCCCTTGCTCGCCTCTTGCCTCGACAGGCCTCCTACACTTTATAATATAAAATATGAATTTACAAACAATTACTACTACTTTAATAACTTTCGATTGAGATCACATTTTATACTGAATTCATAAAGTACACCAGCGTTAAAATGCAAATGTTAAATCAATAAAAAATCTCTTCAAAGAATATAAATTTTTATTTTCCCATAATTTTTTAATATAAATAGTTAGGTAACTATTATCATTTAACCGTTCAGTTTTTTTTCGTACGGAACACTATTTTAATGTCAGCTTTTCATGAAGTAAATTGGAATTCTAGTTATAATGAACGTTTATGTTAGAAAATGCAGACCTAGATAGATCTTTTTGTTCCGTGAAAGGGTTGTTCGAAGTGGAAAATACAAAGGAATAACGTATATAGGAATAATATTTTTTTTAAAGCGGTATGTGCCTTCATAATGCTTTTTGTGCATAAATATATTTATATTTTTATAATAATAATATTATTAAATGTATATTTTTTAAAAGTTAATGTAGAATTAAAGTTTTCTAAGGAGAAGAATTGAATAAGTCTTTGTGGTTCAGCGTCTGTGGCGTGTAGCTTGTTGGTGAAATGTTTTGCTATATATAAATATGTATTAAAAAAAAAGTATTTTTTAAAAAATGGAAATAATGAACTCATTATTTTATTTCCAAAATCAATTAAAACTGTAATCCAAAGAAAAAAATAAATATATTATTTTTTATAGAAATAATAAAAAAGAGTCTCCATTTAAATAAATATTCATTTTGTATAGTGGCCCTGCCATAGTTAGTTTTAACGTTAATTTCCAAAACGTTAACTTCCACTGTTATTACTTTTATATTGAACGTGCGTAATTATTTTAACTGCTTCGCACCTTTAATTAATTTGTCTGCTAGCATGGTTGACAAGTTGTAATACAGATAACCTTTTAATCTTACTAATATTATAAATGCGAAAGTTTGTACGGATGTGTGTATGTTTGTTACTCTTTCACGTAAAAACTACTGAACGAATTTTCTTGAAACTTTGCAATAATATAGCTTCGATATCAGAATAACATAATAAGTTAAAATTTATAGGGATTTTTAACCAACATAAAAAAGGAGGTTCCTTTATTTATGTTCCCCGATTACTCGAAGATTTTGGACCAATTTTCAAAATTCTTTTTTTGTTCGAGAGGGTATATTTCACAATTGGTCCCATGGTAAGGAGACCAGGATCTGATGATGGAATCCTGGAGAAATCGAGGACAAACCTCAAATTTGAAAGGCACAGATGCGGTTTTTTCGTATAATAACGCAATTGGGAGATCTGTATCTGACTATCATCTCATTTTATTAACCGACTTAAAAAAAGGAGGAGGTTCTTAATACGTATGTTCCTCAGATTACTCGAAGATGGCAAAACTGATTAAAAAAAAAAACTTTTTTATCGTTGGAGTTACATAAAGATAATTACTGTAGGATTATTTATCTTAAATGGTTCTAAATAAAAGTCCGCAACAGTATATATCTATCTTATATGTGTAAGTCACTATGACCAAAACAGTGAACGCGGACGAAGTTGCGGGTAACAGCTAGTAACTCAATAATTTTATACATACGTCTTATATTGTTTATAAAACTCTAAATTTAAAAAGGAAAAAATAGTAAAAAATATCTGCTAACATTCATTACTGTAATGATGAATTAATCTATACATATGTTACTCATTAAATCAATATATCAACTTTCTTTGTCTATATTAACTCTAAAAATAATAAAAATTAATAATCAACCGGATAAAAATTCACATTATTCCTTTATCATATCATTATTTTGGCATTACTGTATCAAAACAAAACATATATTAAACCTAACAATAAAAAGGTTATGTTCTTTTAAATAAGTATCATTTTATAGCCTTGCAAAGTGCCTGTGTCAGTGGCAATCAGCGAGTGAGACAGGAAGTCGCTCCATTATCGTCGATTTGTGATCAGGCGATGTATTTGACGGCATAGGTCACGTATGTCAAACTACTATTGTATGCTTGTTTTTACTCGCGACTTTGTCACCGTTTTCATATAAAAAAATAGTAAGAGTTGTGTATGACATTAGAACAATTAACGTGATATTTACATCCCGTTAATCTACTATCCAATACAAAATTCTTTTTATGTATTTATCGAAGAGTAGGCAACGATTTACAAAATATTATTACATTTCATTTTTCATTATCTATTTTTAATAGTTGCTTGTTATGTAGCTGTTAGCGCCGCAGTTTGTCTTATAGATTGAAAGAAATAAAATAATTTGGGTATAATTATTCTACTGAGTGGGGAATTTATAGCACAATAATTGCGTTTATGACCGGATAAAGTCCTAGTATATGAAATTCTAATTAATTTTTTATGGATTTTGGTGACTTCATTATATAGGAGTAGTTTATCTAAAAGCGAGAATTCTCATATCAAGTTTAGTTTGATTTAAAGCTGACAACAATAATCAATTTACTTTGCTACCGAAGTGATAGTATGTAGGTCAGAACCCGAAACAGGAAGTCGCTTTTAAGGTCGATTTGTGATCAAGCCATGTATTGGAAGGCATAAGTCGCGTGTCAAGCTAATATTATATCTATATTGTATTGCTATAGCAATTTCCTAAATGTGAATTCGTTTGGAAAATTTTTAATAATATTTTACGCCATTTAGAAGCGATTTTAAACTAAGTTCTTCTTTTTTACTACCTTTTTTAAGTTAAAGACTTTAAGATTCATTAGGTTAGTTTTGGTATTGGTATTAATTGTTGGTACTTTAGCTCTTACCTACTCTGAAGCGGTCATAGGTTCAAATATCTTTTGCTTATAATGCTAAAAATAAATAAAAATCTTTGAAAGAAAACGATATCTTGTTTTATACTTGTTATCGCCATAAGTGTACGTTACAAGACTTTGAGTAGAGTTCCCGTTGGAACTTTGAGAAATCTCTCCCCTAACATTCAAATGCATATAATATATCAAATTTCACTTTTCTAAATTCAATAATTTCTTTGTGCATGGTCAGTCAGTATAGTAGATACATGTAGAAATGGTATTTTGTTAAAATAGTTTCAACTCAAGTTATTTTAAAAATAAAAACATTTGCATATTTATGCACGTGATATTTCATCCTGTCATTTCTACATTTAAAATTATCATTTCTTTGCTCTAATAAGAAAGCAAAGCGCGGCGTTGAGTTCCGCCACTCAACACGCAATGCTTCAAATTTAGTTGATGGTGGGGAACGGAACGACGCATCTTAAAACTAGTTTCTCGAGGTTTCTCTGTTACTCTACTATACAGCGTAAAGCTACACTAATGTTACTTTAAATAACTGTCATATTTATTATATGTTATAGATCGTTCCTCTTTCCGTATTATCTACAGTTCTACTAAATATACTTCCAGATAGAAGTTGTATTTAATTCGATGTAATTAAAGCAACGCTGTAACTCTTGCAATTAAAACTACATCGTACAAAGACAATTTACGCTTACGTCATCCGTTCGTTCGTATTTGCTAACTAATTGAGTTTGTTTAGCCACTCGGTTACAGGGTTTTAGCTGCGAGAACTTTATTCTATGCAAGAAGTAATTTTACGGAGTTACGGATGAAATGTTATACGATAATTAGTTATTTCTGTATTTTTTATTTTATTTTATTTATGTATTATACAAAATGTATATATACTTATATACATTTTGTAGAGTTATGTATGATCATATAGATTTTGTAGATTTTATGGAGATTTATATAATCATTTATTAATTCGATCATACATATGTGTACATGATGTAGTTACTAATAGTAAACACAATCAAAGCGCAATTTAGAACGATCTTAGCTATTCACATTTCAATAGTACTAAGAAGACGTCTGACAAGACGAGACAATGAAAATACCTCGTGGCTATTAGATCTAGTTCAAAAGAGATTCCTCACAAATAATGTGTACGAGAAATGCAATATAAGTACACTAAGTGCTACCGAACTGGACTCTCTATTATGTTTTAAGTAGTTACGAAGTGTAGAAGGAATTTGCTTTATCTTCTTAACTCAGATGTGCATAGTTTATAACTGCGGCTTCGCCTGTTTTTTCTGCCATTTCTAACGAAATTAACTAAGAGCTAAGAACACGTGCATGTAAGGTTAAATTAAACAATTTAAATTATAATATTAGATTCAATAAAACAATTTAAATAAATTTGAATGTTAACTGATTTTATTTTTTAAGATATATCATTCCTTGATGAATATACTGTTTAATACATATTTTTAAAAAATTTAAACATTAGTTTCTGGGATTAGTGCTCTTAACTATTATTACAGATAAGACATTAGTACAGATTTGACAAACGAGTCAAGTTAACTTTGTATTTAGAAATATTGATTTTCTTTAAAGAAAAACATTATAAAGATTTTTCACAAATAAAAAATACATAGTAATATTTAAATAATATGATCACAGAGCTGTCTTAGAGTATAGAATATTGGCGATAAGAATTGTTTAATTTTGTGCGAAAAATTTTTTAATACATATATATTTTTCTTGGTAAGATTTAAATCTTACTCTGATCACTTCATCCATTCAACCGTATATACATAAGTAATATCTGCTAAAGATAAGCAAAAATAACACTTAACATTAAGCAAATGTAAATATTGAGAATCGGTATGAATAAATCACAATAGTGTTAAGACACTCCATTCCCATCAAGACGCTTCCATTTCTCTCTGACAGCTGAATTCTCGAGGTATAACGTATTGTTTAATAGAACTCAGCGTCGGGCTTTGCCTCGTTAGTTGAGCTAGGAAATGAAAATATTATTTAATTTCCTCGAGCTAGTATAGAACCCACATACTGTCGCATTTTTAGTCGAACACGTATGCCCGTACTAGGCATCTCTAGCATATACTTGATCTATTTACAACCTTCATCAAATATTCCTTACGAAGTATAAATACACGTATACAACAACTTTACTAAGAGTCAGTTAAACAGAAATTAATTACGAGTACAGCTGTAACATGTGACCCAGATACAACCCGCCCTCTGGCAATACACTCATATATAATAGATAGATATAACAAGCTCTAACCATCTCTACCGTACACATTATATTCGTTTAATGAAATAAAACTTAGTTAATAACCACGCTGAAAGGTTCTGAAAACAGATTAACATCAAAGTGACCGGCGGTAATGTATATTACCGCGAATATAAATTCGGATATTATATGCTTAGACTTGGTTTATTTAACTAATTTACTTCTTTGGAGATAGTTTAGATGATTATTTAAAAAAAAAAAACGGTTTGAAGGGGCCTCCGATTGAAATCTATACTAATATTTTAAAGCTGAAGAATCTGTTTAGTTAAGCACGCTAATCTCTGTAACTACTACTTGAAATTGAAAAAAAAATGTTTGGGTTGGATATCCAATTTATCGAATCACAATCTGTATTTTACTATAACGTGGTGTACGTTAATTGTTTTGATGTAATATACCGTGACTGTGGCCGAAGGTATCTTGTGTGCCTTAATTATTTGCATTTGACAACTTGGGTTAATGAACAGGGAAAATATAATTATAAAAATGTAGATTGCGGCTTCTCGGTGTATAAAGACTGTGAATCATTGGTAAATTGACTATGGTGAACAGAAGAATATAAAGAGTAGATTCTTAATGCCTTCTTCATTTTTTTTTATACAAAATGTAGCTTAATAAAGATATTTAGAGATAGGTCCCAGTTAATTATCTTGTAATATGCGATGGTTAATTTAATTTATAAAAATTGTCCTAAGGAGGTAACCTAATAAATTATTTATTTATATATATTTTTTAATAACATATGTACTTTTCGTTCTTTATTTTCTAGTATAAATAATATAATAATCTCGCTACAAAAGTTTTCTATACATTAAGAAGAGTATTATAAAAAACTAGATAAACTCGAAATTAAATAAAGAAATTTGTCTTCATAATTTGAATATCTACAATATATTCTAAATTCACAAAGGAATAGTCCTTTTGCACAATATTGAAGCTTTTATGTAATTGTATTCTAGTAAGTGGAAAGCTTTTAAAATTTATTGGTTTTTAACTGGATTAAGTTTGAAATGGAATCTTATTCTTAGGCTTTATTTTACTTTATTTTCTTAGTTTCTTGCGTTATTCTACTTAATATACGTCCAATTTTTGAGAGATTGCATGTTGGTGTTACCAGCAAATGGATATTAACCCCACAAATCACACGTCACGTTTATAGCCACGACAGTCTTAAATATATTGCCTTAATCAGAATAGAAAAAAATATTATCTTTATTATTTTCAAATAATTTTATTAACATTGATGTAGGTGGGTAGGTCTTAGAACTTGGCATTTGACTTATTATTTTTTCATATACCTTATTATTCATAAAATGTTCATATGTTCTGACTGTTTCTCTCCTTAATATAAGATATAATATAAAAGATATTAAACTGTAACACATTCTGAGAATATTAAAATCAATACTCTGAGTTTTATAAGAAAAAAAAAAATCAATTTTTATTAAACATCGAAGACAATGCACATTGGTAACCAAGGAAAACAAGCTACTTTCCTTAGCAATGTTCCAATTTACAAGTATTAAAGTCTATTGTAATGCTTTTTTTGACATTTCTGAGCTAAATATATTATTGTTTGTACCCATCGTCTTAACTTGTATAGTAAGCAGAGTGTCAGTCACTTCGTTTTTATTTATGGATAAGATTTGGTAAACGAGCGTACAGGTTACCTAATGGTAAGTGATCTTTGCCACCCACGGCCCCGTGTAGCACCATAGGAGCTACAGGTGCGTCGCCGGTATATAAGATGAAAAGGCACCGGGGCCCAGCATTATCCAATGCGAAACGTGGCCGAAGCCACTACTTAACACCGGTTTTAAATGTCGGGCGTGGTAATGTTCGGGTCAAGTCTGCCCATGCGTGTTGTCGTTGCTCACAACGTGACTCTCCCACACATACTTTAGTCGCCTCTTACGACATCATCCATCAGTACCAGGGTGATCTTATTCTAAGCCGGAATGATACGGGACTCCGCTATGCAGACTCTGGCCATTTAAAAGATTTAATGCCTTTATTGGTGAAATTTAATTTGACTTAAGAAATGGATGAAATAGTTTTTTTTAATAAAAATAGATAAAATATTTGTATAGCTTGACACTGTATTCATAGAGGGGCAGGCAGAGGGAATTTTGGAACGTAGTGTTAAAACACTCCATTCCCATTCAAATGTTTCATACTTTCCGCAGAATTTGAGGCATTGTGTGTTAGTGGCAGAACTTAACGCCGAATGGATTACATTTAATATAAATACGTTGCTGAGTGGTTATTCAGTCTATTACATATAATATATGTATAATATGCACTTTCTAGTTGGGTCATAATGGTCTGACACTGTTGATATTTCATAGTTTCATATATATTTTTTTGCTTTCGCTTAAAGACTAGCTTATTATTAAAACATTATAAATTATGAAATTTTATTGTAATTATGAACCTTAAATATAATAAATTAAATAAGTAAGTAAATTTATTCCGCATATCTCATTTCTTCCGGAAAGCGTTTGTTGCCATAAGGAATACTTATTTTATATTGTGTTTAGCAAATTATTTGTACGCGGAAACAATATGGTACAGCGATCTTTCTGTTCCCACAAGTTGAGTCGATCGATGGTCGTGGGTTTAATCTTTGTTTGGGGAAAGGAATAATTTTGATTTCCACACCGTAAATTGCGGCGTTTTTGCCTATCACCATATCGTCGATACTATTCAATAGTGGAATAAGTGTTTTTTTCTAAAAAGTGCTTTTCCGGTATACTCTGATTATTCAATGATAAATTAATTAGTAAGTAGAACATTAAACAATACTAATAATATCACTGTTTTATCATTTTAAAGCAGTTTTTTAATGTCTGCTATAAAAAAGTCGTATTTTTCGTAAAAATCGTATTTTTACATTTATTCTAAGATACTGACACCGAAGATTTATTGTCTTGAATTAGGGCGGAAAACGGAATGTCGGTAGACGGTGCCTGAGCATTAGGTTCTCTCAGTCTAATCTGCTACAGGCGGGCTTAGAGGGTTAAGCTAAAAAAAATAATAATACATTTATATGGGTCGGTACTATATGCGATTTGTGAATATTTATACTCACTCACTTCAGGCTGTATCCCACACATGGCAAGGTAGGCAGAGGGAACTTGGGAACCTAGTGTTAAGACACCCAATTTCACTTCCGTTCCCCACTTTCCGACGAATTTAAGGCATTGCTTGTTGAGTGGCGGAACTCATCGCCGCGCTTTTTCCTTGTTATCAGAGCGAAGAAATAAAAACATTAAATATATAAATTGAAAATACTAAATATTTTATTACCTCGAGTGGGGATCGAACCCACAACCTGTCGGTTACAGTCACACGCATGTGCCGTTGCGCCACGACAAGCCTTGAATATTTATATATATGGGAAAATATTATTTATATTTTATTTTTTACCTATCACAAATAACAAACGACATAGTGTTTTTAAAATAACAAAATAACTAGTTAGACTTTAATGCTCATCTCAAAATTAACTTAAGGTACCTCAAGTTAACTAATAAATAGACAGAGTTATAGTTTCTGCTTACTTTGAATAAAGTTAAATTTTTACATAAAATAATACATACGAATGTAATGTAAATTTTTCATTATTTTGTCGAAAACCAACATTCGTTTGACTGTCAAGTTAGAAGTAGAAAGCTTCATTAGAGATGATTTGTCCCTTTTATTTTCCATCAGAAGTAACGAAGCTTTTATTTTAAGCTTTCGTTAGCTTAACTTTTTTGATTTTCCGACATATTTATAACGAAGATTAAAGACCTAGAAAGGATAATTACGTTCATTAGAATTGTCTTTTAGTAGCTTTAATCAGATCATATCACTATAATAATTAATAATTATATGTACGCATGTATTCAATATTTTTTAATCAAGGAATAATATACTCAATATTATTAACATAATAATCCGCACTTAAAAAGAAAAATATTTTTTAACCAAATTAAAACTTAGCAGAATTTCAACTTGCGCCATCTTTGGAAATTTCCAAGTGCAGAAATTATATTTGTTTTCTAAAAAATCATTATATCCAATACAGTAGAACCTCTATAAGTCGAATATGAAGGGAGACACCTAAAAATTCGAGTTATAGAGTTTTTGACTTATAGAGGATTTCGAAATATGTGATAAAAATGAAACACCTGACACCAAGCAAGCAAACACGTGTACGTTAATCATAAATTCCTTAGTGGTAATCCTATTTATTGAATGCTCCTAAATTGTTTTCCAAGAAACAATGGTGTAGGTCCTTACATTATCGGCAAATTCGTAAAATCGGTAATTTATTGTTCTTCGAATTATAAAGGTAATAAATAAGTTTCAAATACATAATAGAGTTGTAAAGGTAGTAAAATAAAACATTACTATGTTCGAGACACAGAGGTCTAATTTAAATTTTTCGAGTTATGGAGGGAAAATGTGTACCAATATGGCTTGCAACTACTCACTGATTATTTCGACTAATAGAGGGTTGAAATTTCGAGTAATGGAGGTTTTGGTGTTTGAAGGGAAGGGAACAAAACCTTTATTCGAGATTTGGAGGTTTTCGACTTATCGAGGTTCGACTTAACGAGGTTCTACTGTATTATGTTTCCGCGATACTTCCATTATAATACTTGAGTAACAATTTAAAAAATGTGACATAATTACATCATTTAGCAATTCATTTCTTGGTTATTATGCCTTAAATAATACCTAACTTGCGAAAAAACAAAAAAAGCCTAACCAGAAAGACAGACAATACGATTAAGTCGGAACTTCAGACATTTCAAAGACTAATTGCTTAATTGTACAGTACCTAAGTTCCCTGTTAAAGTCTTACAACAAAATTCTAAAACAAAGGTAATTTTTGCTTACCTCTCACTGTACTTACCGCTTAAATACTTTGCTTATTTACTTTTGTATTTTTTTAGCTTTATGCTCTATCTCACATTAGCAGGGTTGACTGAGTGAACCTAGTGTTAAGTCACTCCGTTTTCCACTTTCCAAAGCGACGAAATGAAAATAAAAAAATAAATTCCGACTCCCGAGTAAAATTGAACCCACAACCTTCGCGTTTTCAGTCACATGCTGTAGTACTGTGCCACGACGGCTTCTAGAAACAGATAACTTTATTATACAGGAGATACAGAAAACTTTATTTTATAGAGTGTGTTCAGTTACTTTAGTTAGAGTTTCGAATTAGTGCTGCATAAAAGAGCTAAGCGTTTGGTGAAACTTTGTTTAATTTCATGATACGCTAATATTAGCGCAGCTGTATTGTGTTAACGTTTTGAAAATGTAGAAAAAATGAGACTGTTTTTATAATGTTTTCAGTTTTTTGTTGAAAAATAAATTGTTGGATTCAATTTCTATATACCATTTAGACTAATAGCTTGGATTATGGATGTGTCACGCTCCATTCAGTTAAGAGGTATAAGAGGGAATGAGTACTGTAATTTTATTAAGAAACAATAAATTAATGTATCATAATACCTTTTTTACTGAGTTCTAACCCGCACATGACCGGGTGGACCGAAGAACGGTGTGTTTTAAAACCCAGTTAAGACACTCTTTTCTTCACGTTCTAATGAATTGAAAGTATTTCGTGTTGAATGGCGCAACTAAACGCTGCGATTGGTTGATTTGTTGCTTCCTGACCGAAGAAATGAAAATATGAAATATTTCATTTCCTCAAGTGGGAATCGACACAACAAACTGTCGTGTGCCACCACCCACTTGTGCTCCTATGCTACAATAGACCTCAGTCGTTTCTTACTATTTAGCATACTTATTATATAAGAATGATGAACTAACTTCTGTCCAATTTAGTTTTAAAGTACAACGTGTACCTATTCATACCATGGGCCATATACACCTAGGAAAGTGCTCCGTTGGGTGCTTGTCAGAAATTTCTCACGTGAAATTGGGTCGTCTTTATATGAAGCTTGATTAAACTATGTGGAACTAAGTTAGTGACATAATTTATTACTTTTAAATTCTAGTAGACGTTATAGTAGTGTTTTGAGATAGCTGATTTAAAGGTGTATGGGGTTCATATTAAATTTGAGGGTACTGTGATGTAGATATTTCGCTGGTACGGTCAGGGAAAATACAGTGTGAGTTTTGTCATCCAGCTCACAATAGGTTTAAGCAGGCGGAGGATTGATGAGATTTCCGGCGTTAAGTTACGTTTGTTTAGTGAGTATACAATGCAACGCTTGTTTTTGCTTTGAACAAGATAGGTTAGTATAGTTTTATGTAGTAATCAAGCTATGAGATGTATGAAGGACAACGCAAAGTAAAACATTCTGAGAATTTGAATATATTCATATTGATTTTACATATATAACTGCTATATAAAAATTTTTAATAGTTGATAGTACACAAACTATTTGTATATTTTTTTAAAAACAAAGTATGCTCTAATACACATATTGTTTATTTATCGTAATTTCAAAGCTAAATGTGAGAGTTTCTGCGAGTATTAAATAAAATGCTATTACTTTTACAAGGAAAAGCAATCTTTACTAAACATCAGAGACTATACTATATACACCCTGGCCTGGTAACCAAGAAAAGGGGTGACTTAAGTAGTTTACTTTGCTTCCTTAGGAATACTGTCAAATGTATGCGTTAAATTCTATTTGAATAAAGATATATGGTATTTTTACAAAAAAAAATGGTGAAATATTTCTCATCTCTATACAAGATATCATAGAACAGTGATATTATGCCTGACTGAAATCACGATGGGTTCAAGTTTTCTTTGCTGAATAAACTATTTAGATTTTCATGCTTTTTAGACGAGATGTGATGTTGAGCTTCGCTACTCATCTCTTAAATTCCTCTGAAAATAGAAAAGTGGAGTGTAAGACACTACGTTATTTTTATTTACTCTCCTACTACTACTACTACTACTCTCCTTATAAAATAAATAGTGTAAAAGCGAAATAAATAGCTTGAATAGTGCGTGATAAATGAGACCTAAGAACCTAGTGATTTTCTCTTTCTTGGTATTAAAGTACTTCTCGCTAATATTTCAAGACAATCGAGACATTCAAATAAGTCATGCACCTGAGCTACAATCGAGGGAAGACATGGAATACTAAATAATCCATTCCCTAAAATGGAGTTGAACCAACAACGGGTGCATTTACAATAACACTCTGCTATAACACTCTGCTATTACACCACGAAACCATATACAAATATTTCCCTAAATGAAACTAGAACATAACGATGCCACCAAAATACTATAAGCTATTTAGGAAGTAGGGAGTATTGAAGTACAATAGAAAATGAAATAGCACCAAATTGAAATTCAGTCTAGCTTCTGTACACCTATATCAGTCAGTTTTTTTTTTATTTTCACGCTTCTCGCACAGGGCATGGGAGGTAGAGGGTACTTGTGAACCAAGTGATGAATTATTTGGTTCCGTTATCTATTTAACACTGAATTTAAGGCATTGTATCTTGAGGAGTAGAACTCAACCCTGTGATTCGCTTTGTTTTCAGAACAAAGCTATATAAATATTATATATATAATTTTTTCGAGTGGGTATCGAATCCACAACCTGTCCCGTTTAGGCTGGCTCGCTTGTGCCACTGTGCCATGACATGCCTCTTTTTTTGATTGAATAAACTTTAATTTACGTAGACCATTTGTACTAACAATATTCTTGTATTCCATTTTGTAATCCTTTCTTGGAATTGTAATCTTGGAATAAATATTTATATGTATGTTAGTTATTTACACATCAAGTACGTGTCGCAAATATGGTACGCAAATAACATTATTTGATTTTTTGATAAGATTTTAGATATCAGTTAGATATACATATATTATGAATGTTTGGCAATAGTTTTATATTTGATATTTTTAGTAATGTCGTTCTTTTACTGTGCCAAGTAGTTAAATTTTTATGTTATTTTATAGCTTACATAGCTTAGTTTAATAATATATAGTAATAAATATATAGAATGATACAAATATCTTATTTTTTTGGATGAATTTATTGAAAAAAACCTTTTATAATATAACAGTCAAATATAATAATGTAACAGTCAAATATAAATAACGATTTTAGTAATAATTGTTAATTTTTTTACATGTATTTTATTAAATTTATAACATTTTTTAATTTAATTATATTTTTTTAAGAATTTATTTATGTTGATCGACTTAATTACATACATAAATTCGATAACGCATTTTATTCTTAATATGTTATAAGTTTAAATATCTAATTACGTTGTTCTACTGTTTATTTTGTCACTATAGTGACTTTTATACTCGATCTAATAGGACCATTATTGTTACAGAAAAAATGATGACCTCGAAGATGAATTCAACACTATACCGTTGAGTGCAAACGGGATCCACAGCGCGGGGAACGCGGTCTAGTCCTCTAGGATATAACGTTTACACACTGGCTCCACTGAGGCTATTTAATTAGGCTTTTTATAATAATTACATTTTATTTATTAATAAACATATATGTTGTTATTATTTCAATTTAATTATTAAGTTGCTTTTCTTCATTGTAGTATACGTTTACTTATACAGTATTATTGTTAGGTTAAGTTACATGCGATTTTTTGTTTTTTTAAAAAGCATAATTTTAAAAGAGAATACGGTTGGGTAAAATATGAAAGCAACGGTGAGTCGTGAATAATAGACGCCCGTAAAAACACGAAACAAACTTGGGGTCCTAAATTTTCGACGTGATTTTCACTTTTGCGGTTTTTGCGTGAAAAAGTCATAACCTGACGAGTTTGCGATGAATTGTTATGACAAATGCTGTGTGTGGTTGGAAAACATTTATTTAGAAAAAGGGCATAAAATTTCAACCCTTTATGTCCTTAGTGTAACAAGAACAGACACTAAATTATAAATTTGTAATTATCTTGATCTACTAAAATATTTTGTAGTATCATTGTATAGAAAAGAAAAAAAGAGAAAACTTGCTTAAAATGAAAATGATAATTTTACCAAAGATCTTCTTTTGATAATAAATAATATAATTAAATTTCAATGTAAAAAAACGTTCAACATCGAAATTTAATAGTATGTCTAGTGTGTAAACTCTTCTGCAAGCTGTATTTCATACTCAGGCTAATGTTATATTATTAATTTTGTATTTAAATCCTTAAATGCTGTAATAGGGATAGTATCCAATGTTTCATAAAGATCGTAATTTGATGTTCAAAAATATGCTAAAATTGCTAAATTTTACTTTATACGGATTTTCTCAGTTCTTAGGTTATGATCACACAGACGGACTTCATGAGTTTTTTTTTATTTTTTATATAAATAATGCAATAAAGTGAGGTAATCCCAGTTGAATATTTTATCAAAATTATAAAAATCATGAAATGTTAGGATAAAATCCTCAGAATTATGAGTTGACCAAGTGTCAATGTGTGCGCTGAAGCACAAGATCAGATCCTTATTAATTACCTCCTGGCTGATTGAGCTTTGTTTCGCGCTACTAGTGAGTGATAATACTGGTGTAATGTGCTATACGTATGTATAATCCTGTAGACTGCTATATAAATATATGAAATTCATATTTTTTCATAAGTAAAGCAATATTCTCTTCTTTATTATTTAGCATTTGATTATTTTTGAGTAAAAAAAATATATTAAAAGGCATGTCGTGGTGCATGTACAAACGCGATAGGTTGTAGGTTCGATCCCAACGAAATTAAATATTATCATTTTCTTGCTAAGAAGCTAAAACGCGGCGTTGAGTTCCGCCACTCAACACGCAATGACTAATATTTGGTATAAATTCGGGAATATCTTAATACGAGATTCCCAAGATCCCGCTGCGTAACCTACCATGTGAGACCTCTCACATAGCGTAAATCTTAAAAAAAGAAAAAAACGTTTGTCAGTCTCCAAAGTAAATCTTCACTACTATTTAAAAACTCATACGTATTCAAAAGATTTTATAATTTTATGTAGAGGCAAAATTCTGTAATTCAATATCATAACAGATTTTCGCATAAAGCCACACACGTATTTCAAGTAAAAGCATATCTTTGTCTATTCATTACATGGTTTTCATCTTAATTTAAGCTGCTCT